>CAJRSG010018481.1:0-12036 GCA_907169655.1 Acomys percivali
GAAGAGAGAGAAAGAGAGACAGAGAGAGAGACAGAGACAGAGAAAAGAGAGACATAGATAGAGAGAGACAGAAAAACAGAGAGATTTAAAAGTACAAAAGTACAATCTGGCAAGTTATCTAAAAGGCACTGTGCTGCACATCTATTAATCTCAGTTCCATACCTGGAATCCATATAATGGTAGAAGGAGAGCACTGTAGAGTGTTGTCTGACCTCCACAGGGTACCATGTGTACACATACACACACATACACACACACACACAAATCACACAGACACCACACACACATACATAGTACACACACACTCACACAAACACACCACACACACATGCATACTACACACACACTCACACAAACACCACACTCACACTCATACACATCACACACACATACACCCCACACACACTCACACAAACACACTACACACACACATACAAGCACCACACACACTCACACAAACACACACACACCACACCACACGCAAACCACATATACACATCATATACTCATATGCCACCCACAGTAACAGCAAATATATAAAGGTACAAACTACCACTAAGTAAACCTTACTGGAGATTAGGACTGAATATATTAAAAATTACTGTGGTACACAAGCTTGTTGTGGCCATGTTTAACCTTTAAAAGAAAGAAAAATATGTTCAAAGTACCCTCACCAGTAACACTCACAGTTTCGCGAGGGTGTAAACCTCCATCCATAACTTCAAGCAAGTTCAGTATCAATCATCATCATCATCATCATCATCATTATCATCACGACCACCGTCATCATCACCACTACCACCAGCAGCATCTAATAATTCTGCTGCCAAAGGTTGCAGATTAGGCCCATTAAATGTCTTTCTCCTTTGCTTTTGTTTTTGTTTGCTTGTCTTGCTTTGTTTTGTTTTTTCCAGAGCTGAGGAAGAAACTCTCAGCCTTGTGCTTGCTGGGCAAACACTCTACCCTGAGCTATACCCCCAGCCTCAAACATGTTCTTCTAAAACTTGAAAGCACACAGCCAATGGAGAAAGGCAGCCATGGCTCTTAGAAGGGTTTATTGGGTGTCTATAACTTGCCTTATACCTGGGGAGGAATATGGAGTGATACACAGTCCCTGTCGCCCAGTCCCTGCCCTTAAGAAGCTTGCTTACTTGAAAGCTAAGGAGGAGACAAAGTCAAGTAGACTAAAACATTGCAGCATATGAGGAAAGAACAAGTGTGACTTAAATGAGGGCAAGGTCAACATGTCAGGAAGCCTATTCTCTCATCAGCTACACCCTAAAGGCAGACCTGTTGTCCTGGCTTCTCAGAAGTCAAAGAGAGAAAGTCGCAGCATCTCTCTTAAGTAGAGATAATAGGACATGGTTTCCTTCGTAGCACTGCTATAGCTTTTGTGAGGTAAACAAGGATGTTCCTCTCTTTCTCCAAAGAGTCCGTATTCTTTCTTTCATAAGCAGCCTCCTTACCTTCTCCAAGTCTCAGCTCTCAGTTATGTCTCTGACCTCACAGTATATGGTGCTACATACCTGTAATGCCAACTACTTGGGAGATGAGGTGGGAAGGTCATGGATCCAAGGCCATATTGAGCCATATAGCAAGACCCTGATGAAAAAAAGAAGAGGGAAGGGGAAGGGAGGGACAAGAGGAAAAGTGAGAAAGAAAAGGAAATAGCAAAGAAAAAAAAATGTCCAGGGTTGGAGTTAACTGGTTGAGTGCTTGCCTGGCTGTGTGAAGCCCTGGGTTGCTCTCTAATAGAAATAAAAATAATCTGGCTGAGCAGATGGCCCAGGGTAAAGCACTTTCTGTGTGAGCATACAGTCCATGGTTAGCGCCTCTGGACCTGTGTACAAGCCAGGCAGCGGTAACCACCACTTATGTAATCCCAGCCCTTTGGAGACAGAGACAGGGGATCCCTATGGCAAGATGGCTAGCTATTCCATAGTGTGAATGTACCACAGTTTCTTTATCCATTCTTCTAACTGAGGGATACTTAGGCTGTTTCCATGTTCTGGCTATTATGAATAAGGCCACTATGAACACAAGGAATTTCCAAAATTTGTGGACAAGTGGATTGAACTAGAAATGATCATAATGAGTGAGTTAACCCAGAAGCAGAAAGACTCAAATGGTATATACTCACTTATATCTGGACACTAGGCCAAGGGGCACGTCCCATGAAAGTCTTCACTTACCAAGAAAGTGGGACAGAGGGAGGACATCCTATTGGGACTCTAGATGAGAGAAGCATGGGAGAATGGGGAAATAGAAGGATCCAGAGGCTCCTAGAATCCTACAGGAAGATCATTATGATGGGCAGATATGGGCCCAGGGGTCCTGCTCAAACTATGGCATCAACCAAGGACAATACATACAGTAAACTTCGAACCCCTACCCAGATCTAGCTAATGGACAGGACATTCTCCACAGTTGAGTGGAGAGTAGGGATTGACTTTCAAACGAACTCTGGTGCCCTATATTTGACCACGTCCCCTGGATAGGGAGGCCTGATGGCACTCAGAGGAAGGATAGCAGGCTACCAAGAAGAGACTTGATACCCTATGAGCATATACAGGGGGAGGAGGTCCCCCTCAGTCACAGACATAGGGGAGGGGAGTAGGGGGAAAGTGGGAGGGAGGAAGGAATGGGAAGATACAAGGGATGGGCTAATAATTTAGATGTAACATGAATAAATTAAAAAATATATATTAAAAAATATGGCTAGCTAGACTGGTTAGAATTGGTGAGCTCTGATTCAGCAATAGATATTAGCTCAATCAATAAAGTTAAAAAACGAAGAGTAATTGAGGACCAATACTGGCGTCAACTGAAAGCCTCAACATGCAGCTGCACACATGTGAGCCTGCACACACTGAAATTACACATATACTACACAGCCAATATGCAGGATTCCACTGGACATCAAGACTATTATTTGTTGAGTGGAAAACATATTGAAGGCTACATTGCCAAATTTTAAATTTAATAGTAAATAAAATTTTAGCCAATTGCCTTATTCATCCATACTTATTTTTTGAGACAGGGTTTCTCTGTGTATAGCTCTGGCTGTGCTAGACTCTCTTTATAGACCAGTTTGGCCTTGAACTCACTGAGATCTGCCTTCCTCTGCCTCCCTGAGAGCGGGATTATAGGATTATTCATTAATCTTTTCAATTCATCACCAATTATAGAATAGTTCCTATAAAGCTGAGCAATAAAAAAGTAGACCACCATAGACCTAGGAAGAGAATCTACTACCACCACTCTGTAGACCCGCATAATTCCTTACTACATTCTAAATCTTGCTCTTATACCCACAGAGAAGTGTAGCCATCACCCCTCAGCACAGAAGCCTCTATGAACCATCACAAAAAAAGCCACAACTGAGTACAACACAGAGATCAATGGATCATGGGAACAAGCCCAGTGACCACATCAGCATCATAGCTCCAACATCTATGGCTCAGAGAACACAGATCATAAAAGCCAGAATTCCAGGAAGTCTGCTGGGGAACAGTCTCTCATAGAAAAGGCTGAGAAAACAGAACCTGCACAGTGACAATATTAATAGACACATAGCTCTATGGGAAAACTCTCATGGGGTCATACCCATTGGCAAGAAACTGCAAGCAGCTGACTACAGCTGGGAGGTAGAGAGTTAGACTCTCCTAGGGATGAACCCCTAGTCAGTTGTCCAGTACAACGTGGTGAGCTCTGAAACCATGTACACACAAACCAAAAATAAACTCATCCATTTATATTTATTTGTATGAGGTGTGTGGGTGCGCGTGCATGCTCACACGCGTGTAATAATAGTAATAAAAAATAGGCTATCCATCTGAGAGAGGGTCATAGAAAATGTTAGAGGGGGGGAGGAACTGGGGGGGGGCAGGAAGGGGGGCGGCAGGCCCTGAAAGGGGCTTGAGGGAGGAAAGGGAAGGGAGAAGGTAAAATAAACTCTACTTTAATTTTTTAATGTATTAAATGCTTTAGAAATAATTTTTTAAAAAAATAAAAGTTTAACCACAGTTCTCAAATAAAAGGACAACAGTACTAGCGCAACACCAAGGAGACCCGCAGGGAGGTGTCCTGCTGGGGAGGGTAGATGGCAGTGCGTCTTCACAGACTTTCCCATTTTAATAAGGGTCAGAGAAGCGCTGTGGAAAGGAGGCTTCGTGCCAGCAAAGGACAGAACAAGAATGTTTAAGTGAAGAACTTAAACATAATTCAGAAGACTATTGTGCAGATAACCAGTTCTCCCACACAGCAATCTAACTTTTCTCTGCGCTCACTGCCCTACCTATCAGAAGTGACAGCACAGTACAAGAGAAGTGTGTCATGGCGGCTTCCACACTAGGACCATTTCTGCCTCCCAACATCTGAAGAAAACGCTCCTCAGGAACTATGGCTGGGCTTCCAGGACAGCGCTTAGCCGCACGGTCACCTCCGAGGTGCTTCTGAGCGGCTTTTCACGGCTGCTCCTCTGTTCCTCTTTTGAATTCTGAGAATGCGCTCCTTAGCTGTCCTTTCTGCAGATCTGCCTGCTGCCCGTAAACTCCATAATCGTCTCTGTGGCGTCTCTTGTGCACTTTCCTGCTGTGCCTTTGCTTTTTGTAGCCCTCCTACTTTGATGACATTTGATTTCTGTCTCATTTACAGGTCAGACTTAATGGCACACCAGGATAAATATAGCCAGTGTCTGTCTACCTGCCCTAGACAAGAACACGCTCTAAGGTCTATGACTTCCAAATCTTTGTACGTGTAAATTCCTACTCAATATAGGTGTTCAAAACTATCATTTCCATGAGTAAGTAATTCAGAATATATAACTTAAAGACATAGGGCATTCTGTCTGCGTTCACGTAGCCGGAGTAATAGAAGACACAGTCCTTTTCTTTTTCCTCTTGGAATGCTGCTTCCAATCACTTTCCGTTCCACCACGGAGGCTTAAGAAAGTTACTGAACCCTGACCCACCTGCGAGGCTTCCAGGTGACCTACATTTTAAACTTAAGACCAGTGAACCAGTTCACAAATTGGACTGGCAAAACTGTATTCCCAGGAGGCAAGACTCCTTGGAAGGAAATTTTCTTAGTGCATTTGGAATGATTAGTCTCATGGCTGTGTTAGAGGCTCCCCTTACCGAGAAACTGAAGAGATGTTTTCCAAGAAAGCAAACACACCCCATACCTAGGGGCTCTGCGTACCTCTGTCGCTCTGTCCATGAGGCCGTCCCTTGAACTCGGGCTCACACTGCACACAGCCTGCCACCCCCAACGTCTGGTGCTCCTCCTGCAGCTCCCTCTTTCTTTTTATCCTTGTCAAGTTGCTGAAAACCTTCCTAATGTATTTCTATCTAGTATTCATCTATGACACCCGTTGTTTGCCGTATTCCTTTCTGGGATATAAACTTAATGGAAAGTCTTTGTTTTGCTCATGATGTACGAATACACACAAGAGTCTACAACAGTAGGCCCTCAGATACCTTTGCAAATGTGAACCAGCGATTTCCAATGTCCCCTTTGGGAGTAGTTCTGTGCTGGCGAGGTGGGTGAAAATCCTTATATGGAACTCCTGAAGGTATATAACCTAGGAAGGTTAAAGAAGTTAAGTATGACCCCCCAACAAAGTAAAGTGTGCACTTGTGCTTGCATAGACTCTGAGGTAAGGAATAGAAAATCAGCAACAACAGAACCCTCCTTGGCTGGGGAGCTGGTCCAGTGTGGAAAGCACTCGCTGTACTAAGATGAGAATCTAAGTTTAAACCTCCAGAATCCACATAAAGCCTGGTGTTGCAGTGCCCTGCTACAAACTTTTTCCTGATACGGCTAGTAAGGACCCAGTCTTCACTGGCTATGTCAGGAAAGAGTCACATTCTTTGAAGCATAAACAGAGAGAAAAATAAGTTCCCTTTACTAACTCTGATTGCCTTTCCTAATTTCTCTACGAGGTTCCTGCCTTGAAACTTCTACCCTGGGGGACAGACCCTGGGGAGGAAGGAGGAAAAGGAACCAGGGAGCTCTTCGCTGCACACCCCTTGCTCACTCTTCTTACCTCACAAGTGACAAAGTGTGCCCTTCAGTCAGGAGCATCCAGGAATCACTGTGGCTTTGCCTTCTGACCTCTCTGAACCCTCAGCTAGCGGAAGGCAGCGGAGATTCTGGATCTCACATGTGTCGGTTTGTCCTCAAGCATCAGAACACCTCATCAGGGTCTAGCAGCTGGGAGAAAGGGAAGAAAGATGTTAAGTCATATTGCAGCCTGCAATATTGAGTCGCCAGAGAAAACATGGGTTTTTAAAAGTGTCCCTACCTTGTAAACTGCTTCAAAAGTCACATATCCTGATACCACCACCAAGAAAAATGCACCTTGTGCCTAAAGCACCATCAGTAGAGGGAATCAACGCACTCTCTACTAGTATCAGGGCGAATCAGGTGTCACTAGGGAAAAGTGAGCTCCCAAGAAGTATGTTGGAATATTCCAGGAAGCACCGAGTCCTTCGGGGTATTGTAGGAAATATTGATGTGCAAATTTTAGTAGATCTCTCTTCACACGTCTAAACAGGCACACACCCACACTACAATTAAATTGAGAGCTCATTTTCCTGAACTCACAGAAGGGATATAAAAAGCAGAGACAGGAGGCTGGTCTAAATTGGATACTGTTTCCCTCATGCCTTTTAAAGACTCTATACCTCCCTGGGATTTTTCCACCTTTGCAACCAGTTTTCTAAAACTCTAAACTGTTTGCCTCCATATTTTTGGCCATAAATGTGGTGAAAGGTAAAAAATAAAATACTACTGTCTTGTAAACCCACCAGAAGCCAGAAGACACTGTTTCAAAACAGTAGGCCCCAAAGATGATGCAACCTCCACTACATTTTAATTGCAGGCTAACCTGGCACACAGAAAATCAGATAGAGGAAAAGAATGTGAGAAAAGGAAGAAAGACAAAGTATTTGGTCATTCGTGTTCTCAGAGTATCCACTGAGTGCCAAGGAATGGAAACAGATCATTATTTATTTTGGGAGAGAAATATATGACAAACCATCTAGACATCGTTGTTTCCTTCTTTTTATGTCAGCAGATAATGTGTTAATGATAAACATTCTGAGATAGTTTCTTACAGGCTGAAGAGACATTGGCCTGAAGAAAGTTTGAATAATCTAATTATGCATTTTCCCACAAGAAGGTAAATTTTCAGTTAGCCATAAAAGCACTTTAGAGATGATAAGGAGGAATGAGGAAGTCCCATGTTTATAGTAAGTAGTCAAAGGTGTTGAACTTACTGAAAATCAAACACCCCTGGCAAACTAGACAAAACTGGGTCCTGGGTCCTATTCTTCTAGCCATCAGCTCTATAACATTAGGGAAGATTCCCCATCCTGGGATCAGTGTTGTGATTTTTTAATTAATAGATTTTGTTATATCTTAAAATCAACTGAAATTACTGGGCAAACCATGCATAGCCCCCTAGGACACAACCAGTCCTAAAGACTGTTCTGCAACACCTACAAAATAATGAATGGCCACTCCTTCTCTGTCCAAGTCAAGCCAAAAATATTAATGTTTTGTCTTCACTCTATATGTGTGAAAGAGAAATAACCTTATTAAGTTCACTTTAGTATATTGCTCAGTTATTCTGTTTTTGCTATTGCTATTGTTGATGAGTTCCTATTCCAAATTCATGATTAAATTTTAGTGTGTGTGTGTGTGTGTGTGTGTGTGTGTGTGTGTGTGTGTGTGTGTGTGTATGTAGGAGAAATATAATATACAAAGGATTTGATACTTTCCAGGTTTCAGGCATCCAGGAAGCATCTTAGAAAGCATCCCTCAACTCATGAGCAAGTAGGGACTAATGTACTTCTTTTTCATTATTTTTTATTTTGAAAATTCCATAGTGTTTAAACCAGGGATTTACACTGTATCTTAAGGGAAAGAAAATCAAAACATACATGTTCATATTAACAAGGCATGATGGTATATGCCTATAATCTCAGAGCTTGGTAGAAAGAGACAAGAAGACCAAGAGTCAAAGTTTGGCTTTCTACGTAGAGAGTTTAAGGCCATTATAGATTCCATTATTGTCTGACTCAGAAAAAAAGCAAAAAAAAAACTAGATGAGTTTCAGGTGTTTGCAGAACAGGCATTTGTGAAAAGTGTGTGAAATGAAGGGTTCTAAGGCCCCTCTCTACACATTTATTGAGGTTGTTGTTGTTGTTGTTGTTGTTGTTGTTGTTGTTCTCATCTCTCATCTAACTCATTCATTTTTTCAAATGAGATTTAAAAACTATAAGCAATCTAATATTTTAGGATTTACAGTACACCCACTGTGCGTGGTGACCATGCATTATGACCTAAAATTAAGAGCACTGAGGGTCTTTTTTCTAAAGGGCTGGAAGTGTATGGGTAGGGGCTGCAGCATGCAGCCTTGGCAAGACAGCCACTTCTCAGTGAGAAGGTGGGGCTCCCAGGCTGGGAGCCCTAGAAAGCCAGCCTAGGAAGTAGCTAGTGCCAAGTTTGCACCACTGTTGAGTGGAGAGCGGGCACTGACTCTGACATGAACTCTGTTGCCCCATATTTGACCACTTCCCCTTGGTGAGGAGGCCTGGTAGCACTCAGAGGAAGGGGAAGCAGGCTACCAAGATGAGACTTGGTATATAATGGGGGAGGAGGTCTCCCTCAGTCACAGACATAGGGGAGGGGAATAGGGTGAAAGTGGGAGGTAGGGAGGAACAGGAGGATACAAGGGATGGGATAACAATTTAGTTGTAATCTGAGTAAATTAATTAAATAAAAAAATTAAAGGATCACAAGATAAAATCCCCTTCCTTTATGGTTTTAGCAAGGGCTACTTTGTGATGACATTTTGGAACAGGTTGCCATGGACTAAGAGACTCAACAAACAAGACTGTTGGTTCTGACATAAACAAAAACCAACAACAGCATCAGAAAATGTATGAGTTAGGCTTTTTGTTGTTCTTCCCCCATATCCAAGGAAAAATTAAATAAAAAAACAACAAAATAGTAGAAGATATTTATCTGTGCCCATGGTTTAAAAGTATCAGCTCATGGTCAGATAGCCATGCCATCTCTGAACCCAATTAAGGCAGAACATCATGAGAGAGTGTGGAGGACAAGGATGACCATCTCCTGATGACCAGAAGCAGAGAGGTGAGAAGCCCAGAACAGGATATGCCTTCAAAGCTATGCCCCAGTACCCTACTCTTTCAAGGGAGGCCCTTCCTCCTAAGGCTTCCAGCTCCTCTAAAAATAGTTCCAAGATCAGCACATGAGATTCTGGGGGATGCCTCATAGTTAGACCACAAAATAAGGGGTCTGCGGCATCTTATGGGGTCCCTTGTGCCCATAAGAAGACCAACTGTACTTTGTAGACCAGATTTCTTTTAGGAAAGGAGACATTGTCCATGGGAGAAATGACCTATCTTTACAAAGTCGAGTTTTAGAAAGCTTTTAGAAAATTATCTAATGCTATATTTCTTCTAGAAATGAATCCAACTGGTTACTTAATCACTGTGCCAATTAGTCCTATTAGGTTGTGAATCATTCATTGTTCTCATTTTTTCTTTCAATGTTTTTAAATATCAGTGAAACACTGAATGAGTGTGGTAGCCCAGTTGCCATGAACTTCCATAGCTTTCTTGGCCCTCTCTCCAGGACAGGATAGTTGCAAGTTTAGTAAGTGCAGAAAGGCCCCTTTTATTTTGTTTTTTATCTAAGCTCAACGTTACCCATAACCTAGATTCCAGAAAGTAGTTTTGACATTTTTCTAGGTCACGGTGATTGACAGTAAAATGAAACTATAGCAGATACCCCTTAAACACGAATCAACAAACCAAAATATCATAGGTTTTACATTCCTAATTCAAAGGTCAGAGATTCTGAGAAGGTCAGTGAGCTAACACAAAGGCAAAACTTCTTCCTTCTCTTATGTTAATTCTTTGACCTAACCTAAAACAGCTCTTATCCCTTCAAAAAATATCCTGAATATGCTTATTTTTAAAGGGTAGATATACAAATGAAAATGTATCCTCTAATGTATCCATTTTATAAACAACATACAATCTAAAATGTTCTTTGCCAGAGGTAGTAAAACAAGCAATTCCAAACTACACCAGGTCATTCAGCCTCAGAAAATGTTGCCGACAAAGCAAAAATAGAATTAGGGTTTAGGCCATTTCACAGGACCTCAACTGGCTACACCATCTCTTGTCAAATATGCCTGATGTATATAAGTTGTATTTCTAATAACAAGTAGAATTTCCAACAAGAACAGGTTTGTGTTATTATTGGACAAGCACAGGTCTCACTCTGCTTATTTACAGGTACAAATCTGGTTTGGAGGATCATGGCCAGGCAGAAACTCTTGAGACACAGCAAGCCAGAATGCTAACCAGGTAAGGTCTTTAACTCCACCCAGAACATAGTCAGTTCAATTTGTTGTTAAAATGAATCCTGTGAAAAACCCTCTCTTTAAAAATATATTTTATTAATTCTCTTAGAATTTTATATAATGTATTTTGAACATATTCACCCCTCAATTGCTTGTTTTGCACCTGCCCCCAAACCTCTCCACCCAATTCTCAGATACCTTTTTTTAGCTCCAGTTAATGTTGTCCAGTTAATGTTTGGATTGGGTCTCCCTGACTCCTCTTCTCCGAGCAACTATCAAATGCTAACACCTTCTCACTGAGATGATAGGATTATGTGTCCACCTTCCCCACACTGGCCAGAGCTGCACTAGACTCTCTTAATAGTCTTTTATTTACACCTTTCTGATGTTTCCAAGGATGTTACAGTGGATGCACCATTGAAGATGCATGCTGTTGACTTTTTTTGTTATTGTTGTTGTTTTCATGGTATTGCTTTTCCAGTGGAGTTGCATTAAGCAACTATACTGTAAACAGTATGCCAACTAGAATGAGCTAAGGGATTCTCAGATAGCTAGTGAAATGTGATTTTGAGATCTATTTCCAGAGGCTAGTGGCATTTGCATTGGTAGGGAAAATATACAGCCTCTTCATGTGAGCAGTGGCAATATAGTATGTGTAGACCCAAAGATGAATAAAAAGGGGGGAGAAAGATAAGTAAATTCTCTCACTCTTGAAGCTGGAACAAGCATATGCTGTTGGCCATTACCACTCCAGGATTCTCAGCCCATTAGCCCAATCTGAGACGTGCAGCATCAATCCCTCTGATTCTTGGGATTGTAGATTCACAATGAATTACACTACCAGTTTCTCTGGTTCTCCAAGATCCAGATGGTATTTTGTGGACTTCTCAGCCTCTGTAGTCTAGTTACCTAATTCTTTCTTGTAAGTTTCCATATGCAGATAAATAGATGATAGATATATAGATTGATTGATAGATAGATAGATGATATATAATGGATGATTATGATACATAGATAACATAGGTAGATGATAGATAGATAGATAGATAGATAGATAGATAGATAGATAGATGATAAATAATATAAGATAGGTAGGTAGGTAGATAGATAATAGATTAGATAGATGGATAGATAGATAGATAGAGACAGACAGACAGACAGACAGACAGACAGACAGATAGGTATCAGACATATACATATGTCGCATGTGTGTGGGTGTCTGAGGAGGTCAGAATAGGGTGTCAGATCCCCCTTAATCTGGAATAATAGTTGGTTAGTGGGAATTCTCAGAATTGAACTCAAGTCCTGTAGAAGAGCAGCAACTGATACTAATCACTGAGCAATCTCTCCAGCACCTCAAAATGTTTTTCAAAAGATTTCTACAGCTGGAATGGTAGTGTATGCCTGTAATCCTGAAACTAAGGCAGAGCAGAGGATATCCAGTTCTGGTTCATCCTGGAAAACAGTAAGTTCCAAGTAAAGCTGACATGCAGAAGATTTTGTCTCAAGAAAACAAACAGAATTTTGCAATCCTTATATATATACAAAGTAGATATAATTCTCCTTTTGGGGAAGATCTAGAATGTTATAGTCCTATATTTCTTAATGTGACCCAAACAGTAAGCCAT
>CAJRSG010018512.1:0-33573 GCA_907169655.1 Acomys percivali
GAAAAGAAGCAAATTACAGTTAGAAAGAATTATAGCTTATAAATCCAAATTGGAGGAACTATAATGGAAAATGCACAAAAATGTAATTAGTGTTGTAATGAAATACTTTTCAAAAATTATTTCAGTTCATGAAAGTAGTAGTGATATAACTAGCCTAATTGTTTGCTGCCTTAAGGAAAACATTTGTCAGATTTGTTGTCAGAAACTTTACTAGGGTAAGGGACATTTTATATTTACTTTAAGTTTGTCCATTCTTTGCATGTAAGTATTATTTGGGCCATTGAGTCATTATTTGCTAAACAAGTAAACTGAATGTAACTTCTTAGAAATGTGAATGAAATTTCCTATTTAAAGAAAATTAATTTAAGTATAGATATTTGGTAAGAGAACCATATTTTGAAAATAGTATGTTTGTCCAAAAATGGAAAAGAAAAATTTCTTCAAATTCTAATCATACATCTGATTTTTCAATCCCACTCACATTGAAACTTTATATCAATATCAAAAAGAACCTACAAGTAGAACATTATGATAGGCAGATTTGGGCCAAGGGGTCCTGCTCAAACTAAGGCACTAGCCAAGGACAATACAGGTGGTAAAATTTATACCCCTACCCAGATCTAGCCAATGGACAGGACAGTCTCCACACTTGAGTGGAGAGTGGGATATGACTTTCTCATGTACTCTGGTGCCTCACATTTGACTATGTCCCCTGGAGGGGGAGACCTAGTGGCACTTAGAGGAAGGACAGCAGGTCACTGAGAAGAGACTTGATACTCTATGAGCATATACAGGGGGAGGTAATCCCTCTGAGGAACAGTCATAGGGGAGGGGAATAAGGGGAAAATGGGAGGGAGGGAAGAATGGGAGAATACATGGGATGGGATAACCATTGAGATGTAACAAGAATAAATTAATTTAAAAAAGAAATACTTCAAACAGAACCCAGTACAAAATACCTTTTTCATAAATATTACTTCATTCTCTTAATAGTTCATGATATTTGGATATTGGCCATTTAATACCAATTTATAATTTATATTAAATATATTATTTCTATCTAACATGAGTAAGTGGATATATCATTATCATTTTATACCCCTGAAAGTAAATAGGTTTTGTGGGTGTTTTCATTAAATAATATATTGGTATTAATTCTTAGAGAACTTCTTACAACTTATTTTAGTCATATTCACCCCCTATTTTTGCCTCCAATTCCTCCAAGCTCTACCTCTCCTGTTTGCCTCCCCCAACATTTTGTGTCCCTTTTATCCTTGATTAAGAGACTATCTCTTGGGAGATGCTATGGTTTTCAGTCTCTCGCAATCTTCCCAGTCTTCTTTGATGTTCCCAGAGTTTCAGATGTAATGGTTGTAATGTAAAGGTACTTTGCGAGAGGTACTGCTATGCTTCTGACCTGTGCATTTTGACTAGTTGTATCTTCCTGTAATAATCTCCATGTCCTGCAAAATGAAGCTTCTCTAGTGAGAAGTAAGGGTTACATTCATCTCTGAATATAAGGATAAAAATTTAGAAGGCAGTTAAAAACTCTGCTGGTTTAGGAAAGTGCCAAATGCTGAGAGAAATGCTGACATAGCATTAAGGATGTGGTACTGGATTCATTCTTACAGATGTATTCTTTTTCCTCTCCTTTCCACAGTTAGTGAATTGTTGTTGATTAGCCATGGCAGGACAATCATTTTACATACTGGCATATGATCTTTGTGGGAGTTATCATCCAAGACAAAGAAACATAATTTTTTTCAAGATTAAATCAGGATAACCACCAGAATGCAATGCTGCTTTACTTTATTGAACTCACACATACACACACACACACATTCACACTTGCATACATGAACACACAGACTCAGAAGTAGAAAATTTAATGATTTGTTAATAAGTTCTTAAAAGTTATTGACTCCAATTCCACTTATTTTGAATCATTTTCAACTTCACATTTATTTGACAATATAGAACAATTTTAAAGCCACTCATGAATCTTTCCAACTTTTTCCTCTTTCCAAAATTATTTTTTCAAATTCTGTCTCTCTATTTTCTTTTAAAGCTGAAAAAAAAAAAAGATACTTTTTCCATCTTGTATCAACTCCTTAATTCCTTTTTCTCACTTTCTTTATTTCTTTGTCTTCTTTTGTTTTGTTCTTTGTTTTGGTTTTGGTTTTGGTTTTTTGCTGTTGGTGTTTGGTTCTATTCTAGGTCTCTAGGCTATCCAGCCCCTGGATACTGGTCTTTTAGACAGGGTCAGGGGTGGGCTTCCTCTTATGTCATTGATCTGATAGTGGACCAGTCATCATTTGTTCACTCTCACAATTTGGGTGTAATCTTTACCCCAGCACATCGTGTAGGCAGGAGATATTGTATATCAAAGGTTTTGTGGCTAGGTTGGTTTCATATTTTCCCAGCTGGAAGTCTTGCCTGGTTTCAGGAGATGATCAGTTTAGGCTCTGTATCCTACATTGCTAGGAATCTTAGCTGGGGTGCCTTCATATATTCCTGGTAATTTCCACTGCACAACATTTCTAGATTGTCCCTGAGATTCTCCCTGAGTCCAATTGACCTCTCAGTACTCTCTCCCTCTGTCTTCCCTCAATCTGATCCCTCTTGTTCTCATCCCCAACCGCATCCAGACACCTCCATTATCCACCACCATGACTATTCTATTTTTCCTTCACAGTGAGATTTATGCATCCCCCTTAAGCCATACTTTTTGGTTCGCTTCTCTGGGTCTGTGGATTGTAGCAAGGTTATCCTGTACTATATGAGTAATATCCACTTATAAGTGAGTATATACCATGTGTGTCTTTCTAAGTCTGTGTTACATCACCCAGGATGATCTTTTCTAGTTCAAGCCATTTACCTTCTAATTGCATGACATCATTATTTTTAACAGCTGAGTAGAAATATTTCATTTTATTTACCCATTTTTAAATTTAGTGACATGTATATTATTTCCTATTTCTGGCTATTATAAATAAAGCTGCTATGAAAATAGTTTAGAAAGTAGGTATATTCACACATCCTTTGGAACATCCTTTGTTATATTCCCAGAAGATAGCAGGGTCATAAGGTAGATCAATTTTCAATTTTATGAAATACTGCCATATTAGTATCCAATGTGAACTTATTAGCACAATTAGAGTAATCTTTTGATTTGTCATATTAAAAACTATTCAAATGCTAATATGATTGGTTCTATTATACAGGTATTCTAATGGTCTCGCATATTTGATTAACTGACCTTGTAAAATTTCTCTCCTACTACTTTTTCACAGCAGTCAATGCCACATTGGCATAAACACATTGCTTTCAAATGTAACACTTGCTCACTATGATATATACAAGTGGTGTCTATGCTGTTAAGCCTGGACATTTTAAACGTCAAGCTCAAGGAGATGAGAATCAAAAAGATTGTGTAGTAGTACTATTCAGAGCTTGCACATCTTCAGAAACATCAACTTGAATAACTATAGAGATGAAAAACTTTCTTTTCCTGGAGCTTAGAATATTAAATGGAATGTGATAGTAATTAGAAATGAGAGCAAACACTCTGAAATTTGTAGGAAGGAGAGTTTTACTTATGTCATTCCTTTGCATCCCAGGCAGCAGCCTGAGGTGTGATACAATCCATAATGCTAAAAGAAAAGGAAGTGTGAACTGCCTAGTGTTTCAGATCTTTTCAATGTACTTGTCTCAGTAAAATATCTAGGGCTACAGATTCTGAAGTATCATCCTGCCAATCCTGTTGTCAAGTCTAATCCTGCAGCCTGTTTAGTGAACATAGTTTCTGTACTATCCAACTGATAAATCAACATTAAGCTCCAGGCCCTAGCCTTCTTTTAGCACTGACTTTGGCTCTCATAGATACATGTATTAGGTAAGCCTATTTACATTTAATGAACAAATTAACAACTGTGAATCTAGATTCCATAATGATCTATGGAGATTGACACAGGCACCATGCTGATCCAGCAGAAGCAGAGAAAGCCTCTTGCTCTAGGTTCTAGGCCTGCACATTGGAACTTTGTTTCCTAGTACATTTCAGCACCCTATAGTCTCAGGGAATAGACTATCTCTATAGCCTCAGCTTCTCAACTTGTCTCTACACTAAGGTAGTACAGAAGGTCATAACATCCAGTGGATTCAGGATTAGAGATCAAAGCTATCAATCTAAGGAATACAAATAAATGATATGAATGGGAAAATATATATATGTTATTAAGGTTAAATTGTTATTGGCTCAAAATAACTTGTTTTTTTTTTTTATTACATTTTTCTTTTTTGATTTTTACAAACTTGGGTCTTTTTTTCCTTAAGATGTATTTATTTATTATCATGATTACAGTGCTCTGCCTGCATGTACATCTAACTTCACTATTGCTTTTAATGCAGGCTAAAATATAACAGGGCCCAAATTCTTTCTATTGTTCAGCTTTCAGACTTGTTTCCAGAGTCTTGATGTTTGTACTTGTATTTTTTAGGTAAAATGAAACTTATGTTGATTTTACAGACTGTTTTTCAAACAAACAGACCAGATCAACTTGATTTGAAAATGAAGCTTTCAGAAACTGGTAATCCACAATGATATTAAAAATTTGTAATGTGTTTATGCTAAGTTCTAATTATAAAAATATCCACTTCTGTTAAGCTTTGCTTACTTGCATAAATCATAAAGGGCCTGTATAAGAATTCCTCTACTACAGCTTAGATGCCACTTTTTCCTCCTACTAAGAGGGCCTGGGTATAAAAATATAAATTTAGCTTTGCAATATCTTGATGTAGCTCCTGGACTTTGACAACGTAATGAGAAAGGGAGACAGAAAGAGATGGGAGGAGGAGGAAGAGGAGGAGAGAGGGGGGTTTGAGAGAGAGAGAGAGAGAGAGAGAGAGAGGGAGAGATTCTGAGAGAGAGAGAGAGGAGAGAAAGAGTACCCTGTAACTGCACAGGCTTTATAAGTGGGGTGGGGTGGAACATTCACATAGTAGAAACATCATAATGAGACATCACATTGGCATTTAGCATGACTGGTTAGTGAAGGCAGGAAGAATCTGCTTATGGGAATGTGAGTAATTTCTAACATTGATTACTATAATACAAACTTTTATTTTTTTGAGTTTTTATTTCTTTTTTCTTGTGAATTAGTGTTTTTTTCTGTATGAATGTTTATGTATCACAGGTGTGCCTTGTGACTATCAGGGGAAGTAAAGGACACTGAATCTTCTGGGACTGGAGTTAGAGAGATTTATGAGTTGCCAAGCTGGTAGTGGGACTAGAACCTGCATCCTCTGCAAGAGCAGCAAGTACTTTTTACTACTGAGACAACTCCCCAGGCTCCATTCTATAGTTTTATTCAGACCTTGAAAAGATTATTTCATTCTTGTTTGAGAAACTTTGTTGAGTGACTGTGTAGCATTACCTCTTTGATAAATGAGATAGCGATAATAGAAAACATTTCCTAACTAAATTCTTGTTTTCATTTGTTATTAAAACAATCCTAAATTTAATTTCTACTTTAACATCAGAAATTTGGTAAAATGCTAATAAATTTAGCTTAACTAAATCAACTCTCTTTTAAGATTAATTTATCAGTGCCAACTTATTTACTTGGAACAAATATTCACTGAGTTTAATTGAATTAAAGCAACTATACAGTAGAAAATGAAAGGTGTGTCTAATGAGATGGGCCACACTGTGCCAGAAACACAGCTTAGAGTAAGCTTTGAAGAATCCAGGCTGTTAAGCACACAGGTCTGTGCTTTCTTCAAAAAAGAAAAAAGATGCCTTATCAAGTGGAATGCTAGAATGAAAGTGATCTTTTGCTATTCTATTAAGAGAAAGCATTCGCCTGAATTTTAACCAAATCTTGAGGAGTTTCTAGCCCTAATCCTGGGCTTTGTCTCTCAATGAATAGAACTCATCCTTATGAAGGAGGTCAGCCGATTTTGCATCTTCCATTAATAGAATCCATTCTTATGCTTATTACAAAATCTTCCTCTAGACTAAAGCCAGTGGAATTCATTTCTATTGTAAATGTCCCAGATTCTTTGCCATTTTGAATGGAAATTTAGATGTAGCCATCCCTGAAGCTTTGAGAATTGTCACAGGAAAAACTTCCTCCAAAGTTTGACTGTGTTTAAATGTGTAAGAGAATTAAAAAATGGTATCATACTCTCTACAGGTTTTGATCCAGTCTGACTAGCTCTCAGGGACCTAGTGGCAACTTACATCATCACCTGTCACTACCAGGTGTGATTCATAAAAGGTCTTAGCCACCCCAGATTTCTCTCTATTCTCCCTGCTTCTCTTTCTTTGTTCCATTCACTCATTCTCTGTCATGTTCATTCTCCCTATCCCCCTGCCTGCCTCTCTGTCTTCATATCTCTTATGCCCCAACTCTGAGATGGCCTTTCATTCTACACCTCTTGTGCAGCCAGGCACAGTAATGCATGCTTCTAATTCCTGCACTCAGGGAAGCAGAGGCAGGCCAGGTGGATCTCTGTAATTTTGAGGCCAGCCTGGTCTAGAAAGTGAATTCAGGACAGGCAAGGCTAAAACCACGACCACCACCATCACTACCAGCACCACCACCAGCAGCAACAACAACAATAACAGCAACAACAGTAACAACAACCTCTTTCACTAGATTTGTTGCTTTGTGTAATTTTTTATCAGTACATCTTGGTATGGGAGTCCCCATACATCCCCAGTTTATAGTACCATTCAGGCTGTAGAAAAGTACAGCAGAACTTCTGTTGAACAAAGGAAGAATAGATTGCAATGGGAAACTTATTTCAAATTTAACAATGCAGAAAATGTTGATTCCTTGAGGCTGAGATGAAAGTATGAAATGCTACAGATTAAGTATACTTTCCACAATATTTAGCTTCATTAATAAAATGATGTATAGCATATTTTCCTAGTTTTCCATAACAAAGTGTCCATATTTTTAAGATTTTTTTTGCATACTTAATGAGAGAGAGAGAAAATGGGAGAATCTTGTTCAGTTGGTATCTGCAGTTGCACTGCCCCTCCCCTACATGGATATGATAAATCCCATTCCCTCTCTCCAACCTTGCCACCTCTGAGGAAAGCTTCTGCATTCCTGGCATTCCTGAGTGCTGCATTCCTGGCATTCCTGAGTGCTGCCCAAACCCCTACACCTGGAGTCATCAGCTCCTCAAGTCCAGCAGGTGGCAGATACATTATTTTCCTTCTCCTGAAGTCATTTTTAAAAACCATACCCAGAGTGTGACTTCCTCTGAGCTCATGCCTTGAGGCTGCTGAAGTCACCTGAGAGCCTCAGTTCCCAAATAAACCTGCCTTTTTTATACGTTTAATTTTGCTTGGGTTGGTTTATTTTGTCAGCAGAGACAACAAATCAAATCTCACTTTCAAAAGAATAGGGCACTGATAGGTTATGACTAATGCAAATTTTACAGACCCAAATATTGTGAGCTAGTATAAAACATAAAATAAAGAATAATTGCTGATAATGAAATAAACACACATGTTGGTACATAAAAGCAAAAATACAAGCCACACAACAGACTTGAACATTTCCTGAACTTTGATTGAGAGATCCTGGTTAAATAAGCCTAGCCAACTCTATGACAGGCTTCAGTTTCTTGTTAGCTTAAAACAGGACCCATTCTTCAGAAATGACCTCAGAACTTACTGGGAATCCTTTAGAGAATGTACAGCCTAGAATTTGTCTAGCCACCTGGCAGGAGGACAGTAAGTTTGCTTGAGGCTGATTAACTGCTGGTCTAATTGCTCAAGGATGATTTATTGCCTGTCTTATGATTAACTCATGAACATTGGCTAAGGTTGTCCCCACTTTTTAGGTTTGCCTAAATATTTTCAGTTTAAATGTTCCAATCATGTTAAAGATTATCTAACCCCTCTTGGGATTCCTCTGAATGCCTTTAAAAGGATCATGTGAACTCACCTTGGGATTGCCATTTTGTATAAATGATGACTCCTGCAGAATATATGTTCTTTGCTGCATGTAAACTATTTGAGTCTGAGACCTTTCTTTTGGTAAGTTTTGGACACTAACATGATATAAACACTGAAAAAATATTAATGCCGTTGCTCCCAGGCATCATTAATTTAGAAATGGAAATTAGAGTATAATGGAAAAATCTATATCAGGAATTATTCCCAGATAACTATAAAATGTTTTCCCACCCATTCTGATGGTGATGGTCCTGCATTACATTTACTCATTTGAAACTTGTTATACTGTAATTACTGTAATTTTCAGAGCAAAAGACTGCTTTACAAGACTTCTCAGTGAAGTAGAGATCTATAATTGCCATGTATTTGGTTATGGAACAACATACCAGATAATCTACCCTCTGATAATAATTCTTGAATAATTTTCTTAAAAATAAGATGCCATAATGACAAAGTTTGTAAAATGCAAAACAATTTTTATCCTCCAGAGAATTCAGTATTTCTTTTCATAGTAAAGCCTGAAAATCCCTGGAGTCAAGCGCAAAACTTAAAACCAAAACAAAGAAAAATCTTGCAAACTCAAATTGTATTATTTTTTACAAAGACACACACACATACACACACTTAAGTATAAACACAAATATAGTATTACCAATCTAGTTGTTCATGGAACAACAATTACTATTTTGTAGGTATGGCTTTATAACAAACCCAAATTGTTTGAGAAACTAAATGCCCATACATTATGAAAAAAATACACTTTTAAGTGAAAAGTGTGGCTGATGTAGCAATATTTGTGCTTCTGAATTTTCGTTGATTGAAGGTTTTTTTTAACTTTATACTTTTTATTATTTTAGGTTTTTTTTTGTAAACTCTATGTTTACAAAAGAGAAATTAAAGACATATCATTGAGCAGGGGTTGACTCTGACTACATTGTTTGCCTCTGGATTCCTTTCCCGTATCTAGCCCCATTAGAAAAGGATGCACCTATTCTTGCTGTAGTTTGATATGCCTGAGCTGGTTAATGCCCGTGGAGGGCCTCCTTTCTTCTGGGGAGAATGGGAAGAGGGGTGGATGGGGAGGAGGGAGGTGAGAGAGGAGCTAGGAGGAGAAAAGGGAGGGAAAGCTATGACCAGGATAAAAAGTCAATAAATGAGTTCACACACATATTTGATTAATATAGCTATTGTAATTACAATAGTGTCTGGAAAGGTAATTTGGTGAGATGGCAATAGATACTAACTTTTGTCAGTTGGAAGCAAATGGAAAAAAAAAAATCAAAGTGTGAAACATCAATCTCAAAGAAGAAATGTAACCAGATTTAGGGAATACAAAGAAAACTGTTAAGTCAAGTCCTGTAACATAATCTGCTGCCTGGTATCTTATTATCTTATTCTCCTATTTCTTATATTAATTATAAAATTGGTGCCCCGTAACCCGAGATACAAAATCCAAAGGGCCAAATTCCTTCCTCTAAGTATTTTCATTGTTCTCCTACTTCCGGCAGCCATAGCCATCCAGCCTTAATAGCCCAGAGCCACCTGTGAGTAAGCTTTCCCAACCATTTTTTTAAAGCTGCCCCTCTCCCCTCCCACAATAGGATTGCTGGAGATGCACAGGAGTGACCCTGACTCTTTAAGCGTAACCTGCTAAAAGTCAGACCAGGGAAGGCCAGGGGTGGAGTCAACCTCCTCTATATGGTGTCCAGTGACTGGTAGCTTTGCCAGCTTGGTGAATTGTAGGCTGAGAGAGTCAAATATGCCTGACTCTCAACTAAAATTATAAATTGTCGCTGGTTTCTTTCTCTGCTCCCAAAACAAAAACAAAAACAAACAAAACAAGAACAAAAAACCCTATGGTTATACTGTAAACTCTTATCTAAAGGTTTATAATTATTTACTGGGTGTGATGTTTGGACCATATATAAAGCTTCTTATTCATTATTAATCTCTGTATCTATTTAGATTAAAAAAAACCAACAAGTCTCCTTTTATTGTACCTTGGTTCAATATATTTCTTATTTCAAAGTTATAAAGGTCTGATCCTAAATGCTTTTGTTCCTAATTTATGTCTTTACTAATTCCTAGAAAAGTAAATAAAAACTGTTCCTACTGTCACCAGTAGCTACCCTACATTCAACTACAGCCTTCCAGGCTAATGGCTTTGATACAATTTCCAAATTATTTTATAATGTTCTACTGCATAAACATTTATTTATTTATGATGTTAAAACTTAAATTACTGCCTTATAAATATATTTAGACTTATTGTCTAAATGTGATGTTATTAATCATACAAAAACTCTTCTCTCTTTTTATGGACTGTGTTTTTGGACTGTGCTTATTTTTTTAACACTCCAACTTAACAGGGATAAAGACTAAACTTTTAGTCTTTAAGTAGTAAGATAAACTATAAACAAAGTTGTCTGTCTATTCTTAAGATAAACAAGACTGCAGGCTCACTGCCATCTTAACTAAAAGGCTAAAGATGTTTCCTGAACTCCCTGAGAAGAGCTTTCCCAACTGGTTCAACTACAGCCAAACTATACTACAGACCTTAGCCACTACCCCTGAGGAAAGAAAATAGAGGTCTACAATGCTCCCTCCTGCCGGGGCCCAGCCTGTTCCAGTACTGCCAGGGACCTGTTTCAGATGCTGCCAAAAAGGAGACACTGGTCCCAAACCTGCTGAAGCCAGAATGGGGCTCCGGTCCCCCAGCCTTGCCTGTTGGCAAATTAGCCTATGGATGTCAAAATTCTCACAGGTAGGCTTGTTGTCTGTGCCCAGCCACTGGAAGTTCAACCAGTACAAGAAAGAGCATTAGACACTTCCAGCCTTCAAGATCCATGACCTTGTGGAATACTCTTAGATTCAGCAGCCTCGCCAAACCCAGGGTAATGCTTCAGATCTGTTTTAACCTCATACTCGGGCTACACAGTCACATTCCCATGGGAGGCTTCAGGTACCTTTCTAGCCCTCTTCATATATAGGAGACTAAACTTTAACTGCTTTGTGAATGTTAAAGAGTCTAAGAAGGTGTTTTAAGAATGGTGCATGCAAGTTATAAATGTTAGAAGGTCTAAAAAGTACTTTAAGTTGATAAGTGCAAGTCATGAAGGTTAAAATGTCTAAAAATACGTTTTATTTCATCTTGTTGCACTTGCTATTGTATTAACTGTCCAGAATGTTGACACTGATCAATGGAGCTGTAATTTATTAATCTAACTATGAAATCATTCTACTATACGATCCTATCCAAGCTCAAGATTTTAATTTCCTTTGGTTTGTCTTTTTCTTAAAATGTCTCTCATTGTACTAAAATGAGATACTTCTGGTCTTCTCAACAGAGGGAAGAAGCCCCTCTTTCATGATGTGTACTGATGCTAAAGTGAGCTTTTGTCTTCGGCTTTTCCAGGAGGTTTCTGTCCTCACCATGTTATCATTTCACGGGTATCAGAAAGGTTCCATAAGGCTTTCCTAAATTCACCTCAAAGATTATTTCTGCTTTTAACACAAAGTTCTTTTCCCATGCCTCTACTATGGAATGTCTACTGCATTTTCCTACAATGTGTACTTGTCTGACAATGTGTATTTCACTACAGATTTCAAACAGTGATGATGCTAATATGTCTAAAATTTATTTCCCCTTATGAACTTAAAAGGACTCTTGTAAGCTACAGGAAATCCATCTCTCAGGTCAAATGGAAACCAGATAAGCAGTGACAATCAAAAGCCTGTTTCTCACCTATCTCCTATCTCTGAGGGTGGGATTCCTCCCACTTTCCCTGGTTTAGAACTCCCTAACTACCCTATTACCACCCTTCTGCACACAGCACCAGCTGAATTGTCCCTTCCTAGTCATGTACATGCTCCCCTTTGTCCAAGAGACCATCGGTATCTCTCTAGTTCACTAGGAGTAGGGCTACCCAACCAGAGTCTTCATGACTGAGGCTGGTCTTTCTCACTGACCTACAAATAGGACAGTTCCCACTAGATGAAAACTGATACAGTTACCCCCCACCACCTTTTGGCCTCTGAAAATTCCCAGTACACTAGGTAGGTGGTTGTGTCCACAGGCCAGACAAGCCACAGATCTGCATTCTTTTGGTCACTGTCCAGTTATGATGAGTGGCAGGAACAGTCTGTACACCTGTTTTTTGAATCACTATCTGTTCTGTGGATGCCCTAATAGATTACTGGTTTCAGCTCCCCATGGGAAATATTCAGACACCTGTTCCTCCTAGCATGCCTTTGGGATGCCTTCTGGAGAATTTCACATCCCTATGCCCACATTAAGGGTATCTAAGCTTACACGTCTCTAAAACCAAACTTGGACAGATCCAAAAATAAACCATTTTAATTATTGCCAACAATTGGGTAAAATTGAAGGAAGTTCCCTATGTTCAATTCTTTTCATTGCTCAACAAAATTTTTCAAACATTGCAAGCATTGTCTCTTTCCTTGTTTTCAAGCCTTTTCTCTTTGCTCTCCCAAGAGTTTCAAATGTACACCTAAAAGAAAAATTCTCCCTAATCTACTAACTTTGTTTTCTGCCCATATATATGTTCCAGTATCCTGCTAGACTTCCTACATCTGGGACATCGTCAAAGCAACTACCCACAGTTGCTCCAGTATAAATTCACAGATTGTGTCAGCTGAACCTGCATTGCCCCTACTAGCCACAGATGTTCTCATACCCTTGACAGCAAATGCAACAGCCTGTTCTTCTGAGACCTGGCCAATATTTCAGCCTTTTAAGCCCTGTTGCTAGCCTAATGTCAGCAGGAAGTAGTTAAGATGATTACTTCACCCCATCCATTTACAAAAGGCTTACCTGGGACAAACAGCTCCTTGTTCTCCCAGCACGCCTTGGTCCCTGTTTCAGGACACGGCTGACATAACCCCTAAATTTTCAGGGCAGAACTTTTCCTTCCCCTTCACTACATAATCTATACATTTTGTTGCTATTGTTTATTCTTTTTCTTTTCTCCCTTACTTACATTTATATATTTCAACTTACTTTATATAAAAACAATCCAACATTCCTCATTTTTTAATTATAAGAAAAGCAAGGAATGTTAGAATCCTGCTTCAGTCTGCTTACCAATGATGTCATTGCCTATCTCCCATAGGGGTGTGGCCCTGCCCAGTATATAAAAGGACTGGCTTACCTCACCCTCCCTCTCTGTTCTCTTACCCTCTCTTCCTGTCTTTTCCTTTCCTCTGTCTCTGTCTGTGGGGAGCCAAGACCATAGCCGGCAAGCATCTCGGACCTTGGCATAATACATTGAGTGGACCTGGGGCAGGCTGCCTTGTGACCTCTTTCCCTCCTTGCCTCAGGGTACATTCCAGAAGGCTGCCTTGTGACCTCTTCCCCTCCCTCAAGGTTCTCTCCGTATGTTCTCAGTATTCCTGGAATTACAGAGGCCTTCAGAGGACGAGCGAAATAAAGTCTATAGATGACATCTTGTGGTTACAGATGCCTAACAATTCCACCCAGCCCCAGAACCACAGGGGCCCTCACCCTGCCAAACTTCCTGACTTCCTGATATCTTATGAAAACCACCCACACGGATCACCCCACTCAGACTCCTGCTTCAGTGATATATATTTGCCTGTGAGAAAATAAGATTTGGCCAGCTTGATCAGACTCCTTGACTTGCTGTTCGTTCTTCCCGTCTCTTGTCCCCCATTCTCTCCCTAGGGGTCCGAGGGACCCAGTTGATTGTCCGGCGGGTCCCGACATCTGTTTGTCTGTCTGTCTGCCTCTCTCTCTCTCTCTCTCTCTCTCTCTCTCTCTCTCTCTCTCTCTCACACACACACACACACACACACACACACACACACACACCTCCCCTTTCTCTTCTCTCCCCATGCTCATTTAATAAACTCCTCATCTAAAATAATATCTGCTACCTGATATCTTATTATCTTATTTCTTATATTAATTATAAAACCTGTCACATAGAAAAGACACTGTTTTGTTCAAGTCTTCAACATTAATTTTTTTCCCTCCCATATTTTACATAAAAGAAGTTATGAACCAAAGAATAAAAATATGCTGGCGTGAATACCTAAAATGTATTATTATTGTAAATACACTTAGTATTAGATCTACCACTACAAAACAATTTTAATTATATCATAAACTCATATTTACTATAGGTATAATTTTATACATGTCTCTAGGATTACTTTTCTCAATTTATTCAATTGAAAGTTTTATCACTGTATTAGTATTTCCCCTTTGACACTTGGCATGTACCATCTCATTCTTTGACTGTAAGTATTTTACTGTTTTAGATAATTAATGTAAATGGAACCATGAAACCTTTTTTTGGTAACTTGCCTACTCCCTTCAGTGTTTACTTACAATGCCTTGTATTGCATACTATTATTCTTTTTTAAGGCTGAAAGCATCACTTTGTATATGTGTTCTTTCTGTTCATTCACTAATGACCATTTGTGTCTCCATATTTGAGGCACAGACTTAAAAATGACAGAGACTGACATGTTTAACTTTTTTCCCTGAGTCAGTTTAATATTGTTAGGACCATGAACTTCTTATTAACAAAGTATGTTTGCTTTGTTATATTATAAATTCTATGTAGTGGTAGCTCATACACATCAGTTAAAATATTGAGTGTTGTAATTGTTATATTATCATTATTTATTCAGATTAAAGTCATGATTAAGTATAGATGTTTTACATGTGCTTCCTCCGATGATAATCAACAATTATTTAAATTATGTTTAAAGTTCAGACATCTAATACTGGTAATAAATGTAAACACAAGGTTTCCTTATAAGGAGGACAGTGGTTGTATTTGTTACTTCTGTTGCTGTGATAAAATACCATGACAGAGGTCATTTATAGAAACAATAGTTTATTTTAGTTTAATGTTGCAGACAGTCCATAGTGGTTGTGAAGGCATGGTAGAGGGAGTATAATGCTGAAAGTCCACATCTTCAACTACAAACACAAAGCAGAGAGAGTAAACTGCACATGGGTCAAAGCTATGAACATTTAAAACCTTACCCTAGTGGTGTACTTCCTCTTGCAATGCTGCATCTTTTAATAGTTTCATAGCCTCCCCAAATATTTCCACAAGCAAAGGAGCACATATTCAACACCTGAATGCATGGGGGGATATTTCTCATTCAAACAAACACATCAATTACATTAAAGTACATAGGATAGCATCTGTGGAGTGCATAGTTATAGCTGAACCATGTGAACCATTTTGCTTTCACCCAGAGATCAAGGAGCAAAGTGGAAGAGGGACCAAAAGACTATAAAAGCTCGAGGTTGTGAAAGACCAATATCCTTTATTCTTTTACCATTAGGTAATATTCTAAAGGTAATGAGGTAAGTAGTTTTATTCCTTGGAAGGACCAAATAGATGGATTCTATTTTCAGTCCAATCTGCTATTTTGTACTATTTTATTGGAAACTTGAGTCTATTAACACTAGGATTATTATTGAAAGATGCATGACAGTTCTTTTCAATTTGTTGATCTTGTGGTTTTCTTTAGACTTCATTCACCTACTCTCCTGAAAATGTTTAATTTTCACTGTGATCTCTTGGGTGTAGCTACCATTCACCTCAAGTGAAGTATTCCTTATAGCATCCACAGTAGAGCTGTCTTAGAGGTCTTTAAATTCTTTTATCTGTAGTCTTTTAATCTGTTTTTAATTATGGAAGGTTTTAATCTATCTTTTAATTTTAAGAGATAATTTATCTGGGTATGTAATAAAGGTTGATAATTGTGATTTTTCAGAACTTGGAATTGAAGATCAAATATTTGTAGGTTTAAATTTTTAGTCAAATAATCAGTTATTATTTTGGTAAGCCTGCCTTTACAGGTAACTCTACCTTTATTTCTTGTGAGTCTCAATATACTTTTTTAATTCTGTATTTTATATGTTTTAGCTATTATATATTGTATAGAGTTCCTTTTGTGGTTCAGTCTATTTTGAGTTCAATAGGTCTTTTGTGTCTGCATGTGTGTATCTTTATGTGTGGAAATTTGTCTGTATAATTTTACTAAAAATGCATTCTATACTTTTGATATGTTTTTCTCTTTCTTCTATGCCTGTTATACAACTTTTTTGACTTTTCATGTTCCATTCATGGATGTGTATAAATTTGTCTAGATATTTGTTATACAACAATATTCTTGTCTCTTGTCATAAAAATCTGATACAATGCTTTTTTTTATAGGATTAAGTTTTTTGAGGCTTTCCACTGAGATTCCATTTGGCTTATTGAGTTTTTAAATTCTAGTTTTATTTCAGTGTTTTTTTCTCATATTCTATCTTCCTGGATTTAACAGTTCATCATGATTCATTTCATGTAAAAATCTTCAGGCCATTAAGCCATGTAGGAATAAGTCTGAAAATTTTGATGCATGTCACAAATTTGTTTGCCATCATTGCCTACAAGCCATGCTAATCTTTGTATCATTTGAATACTAGTTCATGTGCTGCTGGAGTGAACACAGAAAGTAATTCTACCTCTTTATTCTGTTTTCCTTCCAATGTGTTGACTTACTTGTTTCACTCACATGTTTTTTTGTTCTGTGGCATGTAGTCTTGAAATAATTCAGTTGTTTCAATGTAATTATATCGATTTTTAGGAATTTTTCTTGAATTTCTATGACGTTATTTTTATTGGCTTCCATTATTATGAGACAGTGGTTTTTTTTTTTGTATTTTTTAGTAGAAGACATGCTGTCTTTTTCCATGTTTTTCTCTTCTGTTCTGGGACTTGCACATCTGTAGTTAGTTAATTTAGTGGAAGTATGGAATTTGGGCCTACGGTCTTGAGATTGTTTATCTGTCAGTCTTCAGCATTCTGGGAACTACTTAATTGTGTGCTAGAAAGTCAGGGTACCTGATATCCGTGAAACTAGAATGTTAGTGGTCATTTGAAGAGCAGTATCTCAGTATCTGGAGGCCACCTTACGTTTCAAGTACTCAAAGTAAGAAAATTGTAGAATTTGGGGGCATGTTCTTAAGATCTAAAAGCCCCTTACTTGTCAGCATCAGTGGCTAAAAGGACAGCAGATGATAGGGTGAGTATTCTCTTTTATTTTGAAGTATTGGGAGCTGGGCTGAGGGCACAAGGTGAGCTAGTGGTATAGGTCTGGAAACCTCTTACTTGTCCTCTGAATGTTTTATTTAAGGTATTACACTAATCTGTACAAGTATAACAGCTATTTTAAATAAAATTTGTTTTGAGACAAAATGTGTCAAGTAAAACCTGGATTTAAGAAGTATGAAAGAGATTTCTTGGATACTTGATTGCAAATAACATCAAAAATCTGTGGACAAAAGGAAATTTAAGAAGCAGCTTTATACGAAGATTTTTTTTCACACATAGTTTAACTAAATACTTACCTATAAATGGTACAGTTGCATTTATAAAATATAATAAATCTTTTATCATATATATTCTCCTGGGAATAGACATTAGGCTCTAGATGTATTTTTGTAAAAGTAGAACCAGTCAGCCAAAATGCATTTTCTGTACCCACTTCTTGGTAATAAAGTGAGCTGTACTGTGTGTTACTAATTTTGTGACTATAGTAGAACAATGCATACTTACAATAGCATTTTTCCTAAAAACAAGACTGATATGATACTATCAAAAATATTGGAAATAAGTTTGCATTTAATTTTCAGCTATATTTATCTTACTACATTTATCTTATGTTGTGGTTTGAATAGAAATAATTCCCATAGATTCATGTGTTTAAATGTTTAGCCCATAGAGATTTTCACTATTAGGAGGTATGGCTTTGTTGACGTAGGTATGGCTGAAACTCAATAACAACAGAAACAACATGAAGCCTACAAACTCATTGAAACTGACCAACTCCCTACTCAAGGATATCTATGTAAGGAATGAAATAAAAAAAAGAAATAAAAAACTTCATAGAATTCAATGAACCTGAAGGCACAACATACCCAAACTTATGGGATACAAGGCTAAGAGCAAAGTTCATAGCACTAAGTGACTTTATAAAGAAATTGGAGAGATCCCATAGTAGCAAATTAATAACACACCTGAAAACTCTAGAACAAAAAGAAGCAAACTCACCAAAGAGGAGTAGAAGTCTGGAAATCACCAAACTCAGGGATGAAATCAATAAATTAGAGACAAAGAGAACAATTCAAAGAATCAAAAGCAAAGCAAAACAAAACAAAAAAAGAGCTGATTCTTTGATAAAAGCAACAAGATAGACCACAGAAAGACTCTACAAAGAAACTTTCAGACAAGTTTCTCTTATCAACACTGACCCAAAATTATTCAATGAAATATTCATAAACTGAATATAAGAACACATCAAAAATATCATTCAATATGACCAAGTAGGCTTCATTATAGGCATGCAGGGGTGGTTCAATATATGGAAACCCAGCAATGTAATCCATCACATAAGTAAACTGAAAGAAAAAAACATGATCACTTTAGATGCTGAAAAAGCATTTGACAAAATACAACACTCTTTCATGTTTAAATTCTTGGAGAGAGCAGCGATAAAATGCACATACATAAACATAATAAAGGCAATATACAACAAGACTATAGCCAATATTAAGCTAAATGGAGAGAAACTTAAATCAATTCCACTGAAATCATGGACAATACAAGGCTTTTCATTCTCTCTATAGATCTTCAAGATAGTACTTGAAGTCCTTGATAGAGCAATAAGATAATTAAAGGAGAAGAAGGGGATACAAATAGGAAAGGAAGAAGTCAAACTATCACCATTTGCAGATGACATGGTAGTATACATAAATAACCCTGAAAATTCTATCAAGTAACTCCTGCAGCTGAAAAACAATATTTGTAAAGTGGCTGGATACAAAATCAACTCAAAGAAATCAGTAGCCCTATTGTATACACATGACAAATAGGCTGAGAAAGAAATTAGGGAAACTACACCTTTCACAATAGCCACAAATATTATGAAACATCTTGGTGTAACTCTAATCAAGAAAGTGAAAAAAAAAAACTTCATATCTCTAATGAAAGAAATTGAAAAAGATACCAGAAGATGGAAAGATCTTCCATATTTGTGGATTGGGAGAATCAACAGTAAAAATGTCCATCTTACCAAAGTCCATTCTCAGATTCAGTGCAATTCCCATAAAAATTACAAGACAACTCTTTACAGACCTTGAAAGATCAATTCTCAACTTCCCACGGAAAAAAAAACAGAATAGATAAAACAATCCTGTACAATGAAATATCTTTTGGAGGAATCTCCATCCCAGATCTCAAGCTGTACTATAGAGCAACAGTAATAAATACACAATGGTATTGGCATAGAAATAGGATGGTTTATCAGAATAAACCAACACATCTATGGGCATTTGAGTTTTGACAAAGAAGCCAAATCCATATAATGAAAAAAAAATAGCATCTTTAACAAATGGTGTTGGTCTAACTGCATGGCTACATGTAGAAAATGCAAATATACCCATATTTATCACTCTGCACAAAACTAAAGTCCATAAAGATTAAAGACCTCAACTTAAAACTGGACACTGTAAAGCTGTTAGAAGAAAAAACGGGGAAGAGATTTGAATTCATTGGCACAGGATACAACTTCTTTAACAGAGAACTCAGGGTCTTATTTCAACAATTAATGAATGGGACGTCATGAAACTGAAAAGCTTCTGTAAGGCAAAGGACACTGTCAACAGAACAAAACAACCACCTACAGACTTGGAGAAGACCTTCTCCAACCCTACATCTAGGTATCTGGGAATGAAGTATGGGTGATGAAATACCTGTCTGGAGCTGCTGACCTGGGAAAAATGCAGGAAAACAGGTGATTCTGCCCTCAGACCAACCCCTGAGTCCACAGAAAGCCCCAGGGTCATGACAACCACATGGGCCCAATATCCAAAGCACAGTGCATCTAAGCATGTGTGCCTTACCTGTGCTCTCTCCATCTCTGACTGATGTGTGGGCCACACAGTAACAGCATTAGAGCCAGCTGGCCCAGGGGTCCTGAGAGTGTGGATCTGTGATAAATCTGACCGCCGTTCATCCCACCAGTCCACGGAGGGATCCAGGGTACACTGGGGCCCAGGTGGCTGTGGACATGTTCTCCAGATACATATTCACATTTGGGCTCACTTGAAGTAAGGTGACATGGTCTGAGCTGATTGGGCAGAAACCTAGCCAGCCACCCCAGCGGACTCTTCTGGCATACTATGGCAGAAATGAACTGGCAGTGAGCCCCATGCTCTCTAGAAGGACTGAACTGGCCTGAGGGGATTGGGGATAACCTAGCCACCTTCCCCAACCCAAGCAGCCATTCCTGCAAGCTCTGCTGGAGCCTGACTAGAAGCCACAACACAGCGGGAGTTCTTGCACATACTCAGACAGGACTGAGCCAGCCTGAAGCGATCTGACAGAAGCCCAGCCAACTCACACAAAGCAGAGGGCAGTATCTTCTAGATTTGAAGATGAAAATGGAAACAATGTTGGAGCATCTTCTTCAGCCTTCTGTACCAATACATCTCAGAAATATTTGTGTGGCAGGAACTATTGAGGACTTGCTTAAACTTTCTTTGCAAAATTTGGCCATCGACTCTGCCTGCATCCAAGTTTGACATTTTTTAGGCAGAATTCTGTCTGTTGGGTGACTATTCAGCTAGAAAACTGTCTCTGTCATCTTCTCATTTGGATAGCTACTAACCTGCTCTCCTGGAATACTCAGACAATCAGGCTTATTCCTGCTCAAGTCTCTGATGGAGTTAAAGACCAGGTAGCTTAGTTTTACAATGAAGCTTAGTTGTTTCAGGATTAAGATGTGTTTAGGTCTAGAGACATGTTTTAAGTTGATAATGACAATATGTGATGGAGAATGATTTTCATTCAGAAACTTAGATGAACCAAGACTTTCAAATACAAATAGCCAACACACTAAGAATGTAAATTTTATATAATTCCTTATTGTGTTATGATTCTTTCTGCTATAGGTAATATATTGTATGCATGTGTAATAATATAAATATATGTAAAAAGAATGGAGGGAGAAAAGAAAGAGGAAGAGAACAGAAAGAAATGAGACTGCATCATATACATGTATGAAATTGCCAAATACACAACTTAATTCATAAAAAAGAAAGAAAATGGAAACAATGATAAAAACAGACAGAAGAAAGCCAGGAATGAGAGAACTTAGAGAACAAAGCAAATAATGCAGAAGTAAGCTTCTCTAACAGAATTCAAGAGATGGAGGAGATTGGGATAGATAATGGGACTTCCTACTGGGAGTCTAGGTGAGAGAGATAAAGGAGAATGGGGAAATAGAGGAATCCAGAGGGTCCTATAAACCTACAAGATCATTAATGCTGGAAGATATGGGCCCAGGTGGATCAGCTCAAACTACTGTGCCAACCAAGGACATGCAATGATAAACTTAGAACCTCTATCCAGATTTAGCCAATGGACAACACATTTTCCACAGTTGTGTGGAGAGCTGGGACTGACTTGGTCATGAACTCTGGTGCCCCCTACTTGACCAGTTCCCTTTGGTAGGGAGACCTGGTGACACTCAGAGGAAGAGTAAGCAGCTACTGGGAAGAGACCTGATAGGCTGTGCTCTTATAGTTGGGGACGAGGTCCCTTCTGTCACTGACCTAGCACGGGGCAATAGGATGAAAGAGGGAGGGAGGAAGAATGGGAAGATACAAGTGAGGCCAAAGCAATTGTGATGTAATCTCAAAAAAGTACTTAAATAAAAAAATATGAAAAAAGAAAAATACTCATTAAACTTTATCAAAACATTGACAACATTTTTTTGACAATTTTTTTTATTTTATTTTTAATTAATTTATTCCTGTTACATCTCTATGGTTATCCCATCCCTTGTATCCTCCCATTCTCCCCTCCCTCCCATTTTCCCCTTATTCCCCTCCCCTATGACTGTTCCTCAGAGGGATTACCTCCCTCTGTATATGCTCATAGGGTATCAAGTCTCTGACAATTTTACATAAGTATGATCTGTTCTTATTTCCCCCACTATTTAATTTGGAACTTGAATCATTTTCCATAGCCATTCAATTACTTTGTGTATTTTATTTACTCTTTTTTTTTTGTTGTTGTTGTTAAAGAGAAGGGGCCCATTTATTTAGAGAATCCTGCACAGTTCAGTACAATAATAAAGATGAAAATAATTGAGAAATATTTTAAAACTACCTTTTCATGTGCAGCATGTTGTTAATAAGTATCTAATCAAGTGTCTATTTGGTTATTTCTCAATAAAAGTATAAGGCATTAGAAATGAAGAAAATCATTTTTTGCCTTTTTATTTTCAAATATTTCAGAGTAGTACAAGTGAAGTTCTATTGCAGGATATTTGATCTCAATGTGATCCATAAGCTTGTGAATTGCAAAAACCTGTCATTGATTCCATTGTAATACCTGAGATTGAACTGTAAATCCCTGTTTCTTGTGTTTAAACCTGAACCCACAATTTTAAGCCAAGAACTTTCTGTTTATTGTAAATAGGTGATTAAGGTATGTTTCAGCCAACCTTACACATACCTTTAATTCAAGAGCTATTTGTACACAGGATATAATAAAGTTCACCCTACAAAGAGAGGCAGAGGAGGAAATCAGCTGACTTTGACTTGAGGAGTATTTAAGACAATGTAGGCATTTTAGCTCTTGGGGCTTGGGCTCCTTAGCTCTTTGGCTCTTAGATCTCTAGCACTTGACCTCCTCAGCTCTTTTGTCTTTGTATTTCTGGGCTTTGATTAGATCAAAGCACTGTTCTTGTTTTTTTTTGTTTGTTTGTTTTTTTGTTTTTTTGTTTTTGTTTTTGTCTTTTCTTGCTGAGCTAGTGACATGAGCTGAGTAGAAAGGTCAGCTGGGTACTTTCTCTTTTTTGAGCTGGCAGATTTTTCACCACAACACTCAGAGTCATTTTGATTTGCATTTGAACATTTCTTTAAGTGTTTCTCATCTATTTGATATTCCTTTCTTGAAAATTATCTGTTTAATTCTGAGTTCAATTTATTAATTGGATTACTTGGCTTTGTGATATTTGATTTCTTTAGTTCTTTATATATTTTGGATAAACATCCTTTGTCAGATGTAGGGTTGTTGAAGATCTTTTCCCAGTCTGTAGGCTGTCGCTTTGTTCTCTTGACAGTGTCTTATGCCTTATAGAAACTTCTCACCTCCAGGAGGTCCCATTTGTTAATTGTTGACCTTAAGGCCTAGGCTCTTGGAGTTCTGTTCAGGAAGTTGTCTCCTGTGCCAATGAGTTCCAGGCTCTTCCCTACTTTTCTTCTAACAGATTTAGTGTCTCTAGTTTTATGTTGAGGTCTTTAATCCACTTGGACTTGAGTTTTGTGCATGGTGATATAGGTCAACATGCATTTTTCTACATGCAGACATCCAGTTAGACCAGTACCATTTGTTGAAGATGCTATCTTTTTTCCACTGAATAAATTTGGCTTCTTTCTTAAATATCAAGTGTCCATATGTGTGTGGATTTATTTCTGGGTCTTCGATTCAATTCCATTGATCAACCAGCCTATTGCTATTGCAGTACCATGATGTTCTAATTATTGTTGCTCTATGCTACAGCTTGAGATCAGGAATAGAGATTCCTCCAGATAATCCTTTATTGTACAGGATTATTTTAGCTATTCTGTGTTTTTTGTTTTTCCATATGAAATTGAGAATTGATCTTTCAATGTCTTTAAAAAATTGTGTACGTATTTTGATAGTAATTTGGAATCAGTTTGTAAATTGCCTTTGGTAAGATGGCCATTTTTACTATGTTAATTCTCCCGATCCATGAACAAGGGAGATCTTTCAATCTTCTGATATCTTTTTCAATCTCCTTTTTCAGGTATTTGAAGTTTTTTTTCAAACAAGTCTTTCACTTGCTTGGTTAGAGTTATTCCTAGATACCTTATATTGCTTGTGGCTATCGTGAAGGATGTAATTTCCCTAATTTCTTTCTCAGTATGTTTGTCATTTCTATACAGGAAGGTTATTGATTGTTTTGAGTTAATTTTGTATCCAACAACTTTGCTGAAGGTTTTTTTTAATCAGCTGTAGGAGTTCTCTGGTGGAATTTTGGGAGTCACATATGTACACTACCATATCATCTGTGAATAGGGACAATTTAACTTGCTCCTTTCCCATTTGTACCCCTTAATCTCCTTTTGTTGTCTTATTGCTCTGGCTACAACTTCAAGAACTATATTGAAGAGCTATGGGGAAAGTGGACAGCCTTGTCTGGTCCCTGATTTTAGAGGAATTTCCTTGAATTTCTCTCCATTTAATTTGATGTTGGCTATTGGGTTGCTATATATAGCCTTTATTATGCTTAAATATGTGCCTTGTATCACTGATCTCTCCAAAACTTTAAACAAGAATGAGTGTTGGATTTTGTTGAATGCTTTTTCAGCATCTAAGGAGATGATCATGTTTTTTTTTTCTTTTAGTTCACTTATATGGTATATTACATTGATGGATTTCTGTATATTGAACCATCACTGCATGCCTGAGATGAAGCCTACTTGGTCATGGTGAATGATATCTTTGATGTGTTCTTGGATTTGGTTTGCAAGTATTTTATTGAGTATTTGTACATCAATGTTCATAAGAGAAATTGTTTTGAAATTTTCTTTCTTTGTTGGGTCTTTGTGAGGGGTGACTGTGGCCTCATACAAGAAGTTTGGTAATGTTACTTCCATTTCTATTTGTGGAGTAGTTTTAAGAGTAAAAGTATTAGCTCTTCTTTGAATATCTGATAGAAATCTGTGATAAAACCATCTGGCCCTGGGCTTTTTTTTTGGTTGGGACACTATTAAAACTACTTTTATTTCTGTAGGAGAAAGAGGACTGATCTTCATTCAACTTTGGCAAGTGGAAACGATCAAGAAAGCTGTCCATTTCTGTTAGATTTTCAAACTTTGTGGCAAACATGTCTTTGATGTAGGATCTTATGATTCTTTGTATTTCTTCAGTGTCTGTTGTTATGTCTCCCTTTTCATTTATGATTCTGTTGATTTGAATACTGTCTCTCTCCCTTTTAGTTAGTTTGGCTAATGATTTATCTATCTTGTTGATTTTCTCAAAGAACTATCTCCTGGTTTTGTTGATTCTTTGAATTTTATTTCTTATCATAAGAAATATATCTTGATTTAATTTTTTTTACTTTCTTGTCTGGCAGTTCTGAGATTTGAACCCAAGGTCTCACATATGCTAGTCCTCTAACCCCATGGTTCAACACATACACTTTTTTCCTCTTTGTCCTCTTAGGTTTATCTTTCACTAATGTACTCAGACTTCTTTCTTTTCTGCTCCTGAAAAATAATTATTGAGTAATCGTGTATTCTTTTGTGATTTCTTCATTTTTTGTCCTCTTGAAATAAAATGAATGAACTCATTTTCTTGGAATGCTGCTGTTAGTGTTATCAGATAAAATTTAAATAACAAAGAGGCTAGAAAGATGCCTCATTGGCTAAAAGCAACATACCGTTCTTCTGGATAACCTAACTGGCAGTGGCAAATTATTTCTCTCAGTGTTGTATGTCTTTTTTGTGGACTTGGACTGCCGATATTTTTGGACATGGGACAGTCAGAATCAACCCCTTTGAGCCTGATCACGGACCATTGGCCAGAGGTTAGAGGGAGAGTACATAACATGTGTCTCTTTACTAAGAAGGGCAGAATGATAACTTTCTATTCAGCTAAGAGGCTACATTTGGTGTCGAGTGGCCAATGACCGGTAATTTCAGGAACTCAAATTCCCAGGTAATGCTTTTGCAGTATGTAGATGACCTCTTGGTGGGGGCAGACTACCAAGAAGAGCGCCTTGAGGGCACCCAAAGTGTCACAAAAAAGGCCCAGATCTGTCAATAGCAAGTAACATACCTGGGTTACTTGGTACAAGACAGGCAGCAGAGGCTTTCATATGCCATAAAAGAGACTATCTTATACATTCCCCCTCCCAAAAGCCCCAAGCAAGTAAAAGAATTCCTGGGCACGGCAGGATTTCATAGTCTGTGGATCCCAGGATTCGCTGAACTGGCAGGCCCCCTCTACTCACTCACTAAGAATGAGAGGCCGTTCTTATGGGCAGAAAAAGAACAGGCCTCTTTTGATCCCATTACGAGAGCACATTGTCATGCTCCTTCTTTGGGCCTCCCAAACATGTCCAAGCCATTCCAGCTATATGTTGCAGAAAATAGGGGGATTGCAAAAGGCATGCTGACTCAGAAGCTTGGGCCTTGGAAATGACCGGTTGCTTACCTGTCAAAGAAACTAGAACTGGTGGCAGCTGGGTGGCCAGCCTGTCTCCGCCTAGTAGCCGAGGTGGCCACCTTAGTTAAGGATGCTGATAAGTTGACTCTGGGATAGGATTTAACAGTAGAGACTCCCCATGCCTTGGAGAGTGTGGTCAGACAGCCACCTGACCGATGCATGACTAAGGCTCGAATGACTCATTATCAGATTCTCCTGTTAAACTGGGACCAGATAACTTTGCCCCGCCTGTAGGGCTCAACCTGGCGAAGCTGCTCATGGACCCAGACCTGGATGTTTTGGTGCACGACTGACAACAAGTGCTTGCGGAAACCCACTGGTGCCAGGATGGCAGGGTGGCAGAACGATTTGTCTGAACAACAGATGGATGACGCCGAGGCTGTCTGGCTCACAGACGGTATCAGTCTCATAATTGAGGGCAAGGGGAGCAGTGGTAGATGGAATCGAGGTCATCTGGGCTGTATCCCTGTTCCCTGGAACCTCGACCCAAAAAGCGGAATTAATTGCTTTGACCAAGTCTCTGGAACTGGGAAAGGACAGCAGGTCCAAGGCCAATCTACCAGCAGAGAGAGCTATTGACCTCCGACTGGAGAGAAATTAAAAACAAATCTGAAATCCTGGACCTGTTAGAGATGCACTCCACCTGCCTAAGAAGGTAAACATCATCCATTGCCAATGGCACCAGCGGGGCAACAACCCTGTGGCCAATGGAAACAACATGGCAGACAGGGTGGCAGGAGAGGTCGCAGCAGGGACCATGCCCAGGGTCCTGCACCTGGAAGAGTGCCCTCGGCCAATATGGATTGGACAAAACGGTGGCCCCCTCTTGCCTACACAAAGGAGGATGGATATCCCACCAATTACTACTTGCCCAAGGAAGGACATTTGAAAGACTCAAAATGGAAAGACCTTCCTCCCCAGAGAATAGGCAAAAGATTGTACTCACCTAGGGTACAAAAAGTTGATAGAGGCAGTAAAGGGGTCAAAGATGTTTGTTGTGAGTCTCAGGACTATAGTAAAATAAATAATACAAGAGTGTGACTTCTGCAGACTAGTGACCAGGACAAAAAAAGGGACATAGGAAAAAAGGCTCGAGGATATAGGCCTGGAGTCTACTGGGAAGTTGACGTTACTGAAATAAAACCAGGAAAGTATGGGTATTGATACTTGCTAGTGTTTGTAGATAACCTTTTCAGGATGGGTAGAGACCTACCCCACAAAACATGAAACAGCAACCATTGTGGCCAAGAAGATCCTAGAAGAAATGTTCCCCAGGTTTGATGTACCCAATGTAATAGGATATGACAACAGCCCTGCCTTCATGTCTCAGTTGAGTCAGGGATTGGCAACTGTACTGGGGACCAACTGGAAACTACATTGTGCTTATCATCCCCAAAGCTCAGGAGAGGTAGAGAGGAGGAATAGAACCATTATAGAAACCTTAACCAAATTGGCCCTAGAGACTGGCGTGGACTGGGTGGAGTGGTGCTCCTCCACTTGGCCTTCTTTAGGGCCCACAATACTCCCTAAAAACTTAGACTGACACCTTTGAAATCCTATTTGGGTCCCCTATGCCACTAGTGGTGACAAGGCCTGACCTCCAACTCTCATGGACCCATGACAAAGACATCATTTCTTGGATGTTGGCTCTACAAACTATACAGCATGAAATCTGGTCTCGATTGCTCTCTATGCTCCAGGCACCCAGGAGGTGCCACACAAGCTCCAGGTGGAGGACATTGTCTATGTTTGAAGGCATCATGATCACTCACTGGAGCCACTTTGGGAGGGGCCTTTCCTTTGCTACTGACGACCCCTACTGCTGTGAAAGTCGAGGGCATAACAGCCTGGATCCATGCCTCCTACATGAAACTGAGACCTCTGCCTGCAGAGCCTGCCTGGGAACATAGAAAAACTGAAAAACCCCTAATGCTCAGGCTGCACCATCTAGATTCCAGCCAGGACAAGAATACTGAGGAAAAATAACAACTCATCCCTTTGGGCACCCAGTGCTCCTGACTACCCTTTTGACTGTATGTATGGCTGTCCCCAACCCACATGCTCTCACCTGGTTGACTTGGATGGTCCTCTTGGCCACTGGGGACATGCTCTGGTCAACCTTTGAGGAACACCCACCTTATACTTGGTGGCCCACTCTGACCCCAGACCTATGTGAGCTGGCAGAAGGACTGGACTCCTGGGATGTCCCTACCCTGGAAGCTGGAAAGGGCCTGCCAGAATGTAATAGGCAGACCACCTGCTCAAAGAAGCCCTGCCTGGACTCTGGGATGGGGCGATGGTTAATGGGATACAGACAATCACAGTCTAAAGCCAAGCTAAGGAAGGCACCCCTGTATGTGTGTCCCTGAAATGGATGAAACTGAAAACTGGCTCTCCATTGTGGGGGAACAGAAGTCCATTTTTGCACTTCTTGGGGATGCAAAACCACTGGGGATGCCTATTGGAATCCAAGCTCCTCCTGAGATTTGATCCGAATAAGCAGAAACCACACTGGCCCAGAGTTGACTTCCACCATCTGCAAAGGCCACCAGAAGTTGGAACCAAGGGGAATCTGGGAGGGTTATGGGCCCTGCCTACAGTTTGCATGCAAACCCATATCTATCCAAATCACTCAGCAAGGAAAGGAAACCAAAAGTTGGGAAAAAGGAAATACTTGGGGAATAAGGCAGTACAAAGAGGGGCCAGAAAACGGGCTCTTGTTTACCATCTGCCTTAAGATAGAAACTCTGAGTGTCCCTCTGGGACCCAACCCAGTGTTGGCCCCCTCTTGTCCTGAACTGTTGCTACCAACCCCTGGTACGCTACTGAAGCCCCAGAGCCATCCACTACAAAATTGGGGGTGGGGACTAACGAAGAGAGGACAGGGGCATCTTTGATTTATCTCATAGCTTGGACATTCCAGGTACTGAATGAGTCTGACCCTAATGTTACCAGGTCCTGCTGGCTATGTTATAATGTATCGCCCCCTTATTATGAGGGAATAACCATTAAGGCTCCATTACCCAGAAATACCTCTGACTCAAGCCAGTGAAGATGGCAACAGGTACATGGTACAAGATTTACTCTCCAGTCAATCACTGGCTCAGGGCTCTGCTTAGGAAATGTCCCTACCTCCTATAGGACCTTGCATTCCTCACACTGGAAATTAGATGACACCCTACATCCTTCAGTCTATTACCTGCCCCGATTAGAAAACTGGTGGGCCTGTTTTTCCAGTCTAACTCCTTGCATTTACTCTGCCATTTTACAGGATGATTTCTGTGTTCCAGTCTAGTTAATTCCAAGGATCATCTATCACCGATATGAAACTCTGTTAGATACTTGGGATGCGGGGTACTATAGACTATGCAGAGAGGTGCTCACTGGACACACAGTGTCATTACTTCTGGGGCTGGGAGTGGCTGGAGCCACCATTGGAATCTCTTCCCTAATCTTGCAGGGCCAGAACTAGCAGGGGCTGAGGTCAGCAATTGATGAGGTTATCAAGGATATAGAGACCTCTATTTCTCATTTAGAGGAATCTTTAATTTGTCTCTGAAGTGGTCCTTCAGAACTGCAGGAGATTAGCCTTCCTGTTTCTACAGCAAGAAGGCCTCTGTACAGCCCTCAAGGAAGAATGCTGTTTTTATGCAGACCATTCAGGTATAGTGAGGGACACCATGGCAAAAATCAGAGTAGGGCTTGCCCATATAAAAAGAGAATATAAGGCCAGCCAGGGATGGTTTGAATCTTGGTTTAATTGCTCTTCTTGGGTCACCATCCTGATCTCTACCCTGCAAGGGTCTCTGGTAATTTTCCTCTTGTTGCTTACTTTTGGACCCTTCATCCTCAATTGCTTAACTTTTATCAAGGAGCACATCAGTGCTGTACAAATAATGATTCTAAGCCAAGGATATAGAAGGTTGGATACTGAAGACCCTCACATTGCCTTGAAATAATTCTGGGAGTGCTTTAGGATTGAAGCAGTTACAAAGACAAGGGGGTAATGAGAAACTAAACCCTGTAAAATTCCACAGCCTCACCTATCCCTCCCCTAAAGGAACTGTGAAATTTCCACATCCTCACCTACCCCTCCCCTCCAGGAACTATATAAATAAAAATAGTTCCAAGAAAAACCTCAGCTGGAACCCTGACATCTGCATAGTTGAAAAAAATCCCCACCCTAGGTCAAACAACCCTACCTCACCCAATCAGAACACACCAATGAGTTGCTTTAGACTTCTCTTAACAAAATCTGCCCAGCCTAAGAATATAAAAACCCTAAAATTCTTCTGTTATGGGCTGTCTCATTCTTGTTTGCAGGTGAACCCCAGTGCGTTGGAACAACGCTTCTTGCTTTTGCATCAATTCCTGTCTGTGTCTGTTTCTGTGTCTCTCATTTGGAGTCTCTCAGAAGTAGGTCTCTCTCTCTGTGAGTCTTACATTGTGCTGTTTTGCCTGCATAATGGTGGAGTCGGGAGGTGTGCCCAGGACAAACAGTGTGGCTGGACTCAAGTAGGTTGTAGGAGGAAGGAGACATGCGTTGAGCAGGAATAAGGCCTGCCTGGAAACGTACATGCGCTGAAGGGGGCCCTCATTTAGCACTGGCTTGATACCTACCTGGACATGCTTGGGCATGCCCTGAGACTGACTGCCCAATATCTGGTGACATCATGACAGGAATCTAGGAGGAGCCACCACAGCAGAAGCTTGCAGTTTTAGAGCCAATGGAATGCCTATTTAAGCAATAAATGAATCTGCTCCTGCCTAATGAATAACTCCTGGAGTCTCCAGGATGGCATGACTCCTTGCCAGTTCATGCCTGCCCCCAAATGTCCTGGGAATGGGTCCCAGCAACAGTTGATTGCCAAAAACCAGTGCTGAAATTTTTGCTGCACACGCATAAAAATGCAGAGTAATGCTGAACTTAAGGGTATAGATGTAGTTTCTCTAGTTAGTGAACATGCCAGGTGAACAAAGCACCTAAGAACTTATAGAGCTCATAGCCAGATGAACCCATACAAGAAAGAAAAGCCAGGGAGTTTATGTGCCCTGTTTTCTACTTTCAGTCTTTAGTTGGGTAGTAGATATTATATATGTATCTTAAGGTTATTACTTTTAGTGGGTGACCCCTTATTATGAATACTGGACATGCTATGCTATAGGAAATACATGCTTTCTAGGAATTTTTAAGCAATGTATTATTATAAGTATCTCTGGATAATTTGATTTCTTGATTATCCCTCATGCTTCTTCCTGTTAATCATTAACTTTATAAGTATATAAAATATCAAGTTTCTTCATGTCATATTATACATAATTTTACTTTCATATTTGAAACTTTTTCAGAGTGGTTAGTTTTTCTTCCTCTCTTTTAATATCTATATCTATATCTATCTATCTATCACATTTATTTTTGTTCACCAAAAAACTTCATTTGGCTGCTGGCACAGGGTCCTTGGGGCTCAAATGATGAGGTCCTCAATGCATTCTGAGGAGGATGATTTTGCTCCAGAGCTACACAGAAATGTTCACCCCTGAGAGTGGCTTGATTGGAAGGAAACACTTAGTGCAATGTATTAGAAATACCCAAGCCTAGATCATCCAAGATGGTGTTGATCTCACACCGTGTCTGATGCACAGAACAGCAGTGACTGCAGAGTCACAAAAGGACCATACTGAGAGCTCCAAAACACAATGCTGGTATTTCCCAGAAAAAAAGGAAATCCTGTCATGTGGATCGTTCATGACCTCCCTCCACAGGACCATGATCCCAGGGACACTAGGCTACTGCTGCTGCCACTGCAGCTGCTTTTTGGGTTGCGGCCCACGCAGTGTGGGCCAAGGAGATGATGGTCGAGGAGGGGGTGCTATTTGACTCAAGACTGAGCGAAGACTACTGCACAGCCCACACCACAGGCGTCAAGGACCTCCTCTCACGGGGCCGGGGCCATGCTCAGTGCCAGTGCCCAGAGCTGGGTTATGCAGAGGTGGATGCTAGGGGTAGCACCGAGGCAGGGGCCCCATGTTGGATGGAGGACGTGATGGTACCAGAGACTCACAAGGTGAGAATCAACAGAATCACAAAAGTTCCCTGGGACAAAAAGCTGAGCTGGGCCATCATCAATGGTTTCTGCGTGCTACTCAACAATGACTTTGAGGGGCCTCCACTTGCCATCTGCTTGATGGCCCACAAGATCCAGTACCCACAGGAGTAGGAGACTGTTCAGGCCTTGATGGACAGCAACCATCTGGTGAATTGAACAGGAGCAGGAGAGCTGGCCCTGAGAGCATGGAAGCAGGCGAGCTGACCCTGAGGACACAAGAACAGGAGAGCTGGCCCTGAGTATTGGAGAGCAGGTGAGGCAGCACTGAAGACATGGGAGCCTGAGAGCTGGCGCTGCCCTGAGGACAAAGGAGGTAGGGAGTCATTCCTGCCCTGAGGACATGGAAGTGGGAGGACCGGCCCCACCCTGAGGATATGGGAGTAGAGAGCCAGCCCTGACCTGAGGACACAGGAGTAGGGGAGCTGGCCCTGCCATAATGACAAGGAAGAGGGAGAGTGGCCCCACCCTGAAGACACAGGAGCAGGTGAGCTGGCCTTGCCATGGTGACATGGGAGCAGGCCCTGATCCAGGACTCTGAGTGGACCTCACCTCAACATCTACCCCATGTATGACCTGCTGGAACACATGAAGTGGACGGACCAGGACCTGCAGATTCAAAGACTTTGAAGGTTTGAATATGATTTATATTTCAAAATTAACTGAGCTTTTGATGACAATAAAAAAGGAAAGGTTATGTCTTAAGAAATGATGGTGTTGTGTGAAATTGACAAGGAATCAACTGTGCTGGCTAGTTTTTCTCAACTTGACACAAGCTAGAATCATCTGAGAGAAGTAAATCTCAATTGAGAAAAGTATTCTATAAAACTGAGTTGTAAGCAGGCATGCCTGTAGGGTATTTTATTAATTGGTAAATAATAGGTATGGGCATAGCTCATTGAATGTTGCATAAGAAAAGTTACTATATAAAGAGCAGGCCAGTAAACAGCACTCCTTTGTGGTACATGTGTAAGGCGCTCTCTCTCTCTCTCTCTCTCTCTCTCTCTCTCTCTCTCTCTCTCTCTCTCTCTCTCTCTCTCTCTCCCTCCCTCTGACACACACACACACACACACACACACACACCCTGGGACTAGAGGGATGGCTTTGAGGGACCTGATACACTTTTTTGGCTTCCATGGGTACCACATACACACATAGTACATATGCACA
>CAJRSG010018557.1:0-18382 GCA_907169655.1 Acomys percivali
TTACTCCACTCAAAACTCCCAATATCAATAAAGTGATGTCAGTTTAAGCTGACAAGGATTTAGAGTCATAGGGTGCTGATGGAGTGTGTAGTTGCAAAGTCATTACAAAAAATAAGAGGTGGTTCCTCAGGAGGCTGTCACACTGTTTACCATACATCCAAATGACCTTACATCTATAAAATTCACAGGAAATGGATGGAACCAAAAAGAAACCACTTTTATTGAGATAATTCAAGTTCAAAAAGACAAATATGTTTATATACACTCCTCTGTGGATGTTATCTGTTAAGTCTTTCATAGGCTGGTTACAGTCCTTATGACCACAGATGTAAAGTATGTAGTTAGGTTCTGAGGGAAACTATGTTTTCCCCTAGGAATGAGTAAATAATTGTGAGTATAGGTGTTGGAGATTGGAATGGGAGCATCAGACTGAGTGGATGGAAGAGGGAGGGAAGTGAAGTGATATGAAGAGAGAGATAGCTAAACCTTATATCCATTTGAGGGATGATATAGCCACAAAGCTGAATGCAGTAGAGTAGATATCAGTGCTGGAGGTAAAACATATTCATTATAGATCTCTCATATAGTCATAAACTGTGTGATCATGTATCTCTGAGAAGGATAATGAATGTCATGAGTGCTGAGTTAATGGGCTCAAGTCAAGATCAACTCTATGCATTTGAAATTCCTTACCAATTTAATATCCCCATAAACTTGTGCTGACATCAGCAGAACAACAATGATGAAGGTAAAGCCATGTTTTGTCAGTTGTGATGAAGCCTGTGGCTGTGAGTCTGTGAAGATGTAGAGGCAGAAATTAATACAGCAGGCTGCTTTCTGGAGTAACCAGTCCTTAGTGAGGGAATAACTTGAGAACATCATCCAAACAAACAGAGAAAACTAAAATGCACAAGTATATTTTTTTCTTTTAGAAACTTTCAATCTGTTTGATGTCTTTTCAACATTTTAATTTCTTCTTTTTTTGTTGTTTAATCTCTATGAAATTGTGGAATTACTCTTTGTTCATTGTAGATTTTAAAATATATTACATTGTGACTAGATGGGTTTTCTGACTGACCTGAATTATGTGAATTTGTTGTTATTTGTTTTATTACCCAAGATGTGGTCTCTTTTCAGAGATTTTCTGTGGTCTGATGAGTACAATAGAAATGTATCCTTTGGGCTTTCTGTAGACAACTGTATGGACATCTGTCACTGAAGAAATCAAAGAAAGTAAAGGCATCAGTGCTTTTAGGGACCTGTGGGCATGTGAGTTCTAGAGAAAAATGATACTAAACCTTGTATCTCCCAAGGAAAAATTGAAGAAGATATCAGAAAATGGAACGATCTCCCATGCTTGTGGATCAGGAGAATCAACATAGTAAAAATGGTCATTTTACCAAAAGCAATCACCAGATTCAATGTAATCCATACCCAAAGTATCTACACAATTTTTTAATTTAAATAATTTATTCATTAATTAAATAAAAAAGAAGGAAGGGTAGGATGAAGGAAGTGAAGGAACAGTGGCATGAAGGAAGTGAAGGAAGGAAGGATGGAAAGAAAGAAAGAATAAAGGAAGGAAGGGAGAATCCTGGCAATATCTTTTGCATGTAACCCTCACAATTTTCCAAGTTGACAGCTTTAATTCTTCTGTCTTTGATAAATTGCTCAAAGTGTAACCTGAATTTGAGACTTTAAATGAGATTTAATGATGATGCATATTTAATGTGCATAATGGTAAAATGTAGTATGATAAGTTTGTAAAATCTTCTTTGGGATTTTGCTCTCGGGATTTGTGTTTTTACCTCTGAAAAATTTTCATTATTATTCTTTAGTGTACAGAGTAATTTCTTCTAAGAAAGTGTATTATTTCTATGTCAATGTCATAAATAATATTTCTAAATATTTGTTGAGCTGAGATAGTTAAAAGAAACTATGTAAATAAAATAATTAGGAAACAGGTCCAGAGAAGGGACATCAAGAGTGTTTCCTGACTCTACCTACAGTATATTCCTCTCAGTTGACCACACTCAAGACTCAGGAGACCATGTTATATGTTAGTCAGGACCTTTGCTTTAAAGGACACAATAGAGGTCACTCCACTTAGTTATTAAAATCCATGTCACTCTCTTGGAAAGCTACAAACACAGAAATAACACAAATGAAAGTCCCTGTCAATCATCACAAATACAGTTTATCACATAGAATGAATTCCTCAAATGGGAAAGTAGGACCTGACAATCTATTCTTATGCAGAGGCAATTTCAAGGCTCTTCATGTCATCTCCCATCCCAGTCAGTGTAAAAGCATGAAGTCCTTAAGGAATGGGCAAGACTGAAGAGATAGAAAGACATCAGAGCAGGGTCCCAGAAGGAATGATCTATATTTCTCTCTATCTTTTGGTACTCACAGGCATATTCATTTATTACTATGAGGATATTTAAAAATGCTAATCTAATATGATGTTGCTACATGAAGCACAGTCTTTATTGTCAGCAACATGAGGACAAGTCATAGAGGCTTTGCTTGAAAAGTTCCAAAGATGTCTGGATGACCAGAGCTGTCCTTAAGTGTTATCTATGGCCCAGGTCTAATTTTGGCTAAAAACTACTTTGACATCTACCTTTTCCCCTAAAACTAACTTTGGCTATGAATCTTACCCTAATGAAGTATACACTGGAAAACTTTTTCCCACAGAGGATATTGAAAGAAGGCATCTGGCCAAAGGTTTGAGAGAGTTTTGTCTCTGACTATTGTGAGCAGACAGGTATAAACATCTTGAAAATAAAATTAATACTTTGACATAAGTGTAACTGGTTAAATATTGTTAGGTGCAGAAAAGAAAGCATATTTTATATAACAAATCAAAATTTTCTTTAGAATCTGCTTTGAAAATACTAGAAGGTGGGCTTGAAATGGCATGCTTTCTAGATATTTTACAATTGAGGACTCCTTAGAACTTAAAAGATAGATTTGGATAAAGACTTGGGATTGGAAGTAAGTCAAGTTTTTTCTATGTTAAGTATATTTAACTTCAAGCTATGCTGCTATGACAGTCATATAAATATAAATGCTTAAAGTCTGGGGAAATTTATGATTAAATTTTACTGAGTTTTGTTTAAGAAATAATAATCAGGTAATGCTGACCATTGTTTAGATATTGATAGATTGTTGTTGTGTGCTTTATTGTAGGTTATACAGAACTGTATGTACTCCTTTGTTAGATTGTTTTCTTGTTCTGTAGAATTTTACATTCTCCATTGATTGTAAAAGGTGAAAGAAAACACCATGTAATATGTAATGAAAAATTTTAACTTCACTTTAAATAAAGTAATGGGGTTTGGTCCAAAGGAATATAGAAGAAGAAAAGGAAAATAAGGGTCTCCTGGGCCAAGAGACCTTTCAGTTTTGTACCACAATTAGTACCTGGGCCTCAATAATTATTATTCTTCCATTCCTCAACCTTTCTTCAGCAATTAGTTCTTTTAACTAATTGTTCACCAACATTTGACTCCTTTAACTATCTGTTCCCCACCAGCTCAATTCTCCCTACCAAGGACCCACTAAGAGTTTCTCTTCTCTTTTCCCGAAGCTGGCTTACAGGCCCTTATCAAAACAATAAATAAATGCAAAGTTATATATTAAAAACATTTAAAAAGTTAGTTAAAGAAGAATAATGGTGCATGGAATTTACATTTCTTACACATGTTTTTTCTGTACAATATCACACAGCAGTCATTATGGATGAATCATTACAAAGTTACTGTTCAAGGGACACTGTGCCACTTCACAGTAAGCCATGACAAATCTATCTGGAGAGGAGGTCAAGACCATCATGGGGCACAACTGAGCCAACAATCTCCAGTTGAGAGATGAAGTGGGTGTGGAGGGGACTCTGTATCCTCTGTGGTTTCCTTCCTTAAGTCTATTAGCTTACCTGCACCTGCTGTGACTGACATGTAACATTTGTATTCTAAAACACAGTAGAGATTACTTCATAAATACTTCAAAGATTTATATTTTCTTGTTTGTATTTATTTATGTGTAGATTGAAAATGTTCACACAATGTATTCCTGTCACTGATCCCTCCCAAACTTACACCTCAACTTTCCCCACTTACCCAGTCACACAACTTTTCAATCTTTCTGTAGAAGTCAAAAAAAAGAGAAAAGAAAGAAAGAGAAAAGAAAAAGGAAAAGAAAAGAAAGAAAGAAAAAGGAATACACGGAGAAACAAATACAACTCTGTCACCATGATATATAGGCAAAAAAGAAGTGAGACAAGAAGAAATGCACAAAAATATTGTAATGGGAAAATATCTACAAAAATACCAATGTGTTCATTGACTATTGGCCTTCTCGTGCTCTACAAGTGAGGTTAAGTATTTACTGATGAATTTAATGAACTTTCTTATTTACCCTCTGATGTTCCATTGGAGAAAACTAATTTTTCCTTTTCAAGTGATGTCAGTTTCAGAAGCTTCTTGTTTAGGGGTAAGAACATTTGGCCCTGCCCCTCTCTCAACACTAGGACTCCATTTGGATGGAGTCTGTGTAGATCCTGTGCATGCTGTCATAGTCTCTTTGGGTTCAAATGTACATGAGTCTTGTTATGTTCTGGAAGACAGTTTCCTTGGTATCAACTGACCCCTCTGGTTCTTATAATCTATGCTGTGTTTAGATTCTTTCTAAGAAATAGAGCCAAATTCTGGAGTTATTGTGGGCAATTTAGAGCAATAGCAATCCATCATACTGTTTCTGGTATGTGTGGGATCTCTCTAATCAAAAACTCACAGGGTTTTATTTTGTGATTGTTACTTGGATGTTGTTCAATTGATAACTTGTGTCTTCTGGGAGCAGGACTCCCCCTCCATGCAGGTACCTCTGTTCAAAGACTCTTAAGTGAAAATAAATCACAAAGTTCATCTAAGTGACTTCAACTCATCTTTTGGCAACCATATCTAACATAAAGACAGAGCATGACCTGAACCAGAGCACTGAGACAATGCTAACAACTAACTTACAATTCTTTTCTGCATGTTAACAATTTTACGATACAATTCCTGGAGATCCAAGATAGCTGCGAGCAGTGTGGACCGTGTTTGGAAGCTCCAGTAAACAATTCAGAGAATTGCACAGATTTCTGAGCCAGGAACACAAAGGTCCCGATACCACAGCAGCAGGAGTGCTCCACGGTTCGGAAGGACCAGGGTGCGGAAGACATGCGCGCCCCTACACATGGGAGGAGGGCGGATTTTATCGGATCAGAGCAGCAGCAGCACAAGCGGATCCAGCGGTACCAGCAGCAGCGACCGAGGTTTGCAGCTCAGAGCCTTCCACTGGAGGCGGTTAGTATGGTGGCTGGTGGGAGTTGCTGCGGGAGAGGGGACACTGGACAGGATTTGGGTCACGTGGTGCCTTGTGACCCAAACTGGACTCGGCGGACAGTTCAGCCCCAGAGTCCCGGGTACAGATCGGGGCGCAGTGCTGTGGAGATGCTGACTCAGCGCAGCTGGCAATTCTGCCCAATACAACAGCTTAGCACAGCCACGGCTCCCCTGCTGTGACGCAGGCTGAGCGGAACGCTCAGGTCCACTCTAGGCGCCATCTCAGCTCAGCCTCAGTTCACCTGCTGTGACGCAGGCTGGGCGGAGCGCTCAGTGCCACCATAGGCGCCATCTCAGCACAGCCGCAGTTCACCTGCTGTGATGCCGGCTGGGCAGAGAGCTCAGTCCCACCGGAGGCGACAACTCAGCGCAGCCCCAGTTCACCTGCTGTCAGTGCAGCCGCAGTTCACCTGCTGTGACGCAGGCTGGGCGGAGCACTCAGTCACACTCAAGGCAACATCTCAGCGCAGCCGCAGTTCACCTGCTGTGACGGAGGCTTGGCAGAGGGCTCAGTCTCACCGGAGGCGGCATCTCAGCGTAGCCGCAGTTCACCTGCACTGACGCCGGCTGGGCAGAGAGCTCAGTCCCACCAGAGGCACTTACTCACATCAACGAGCAGTTCTGCTCAAGACACTAGCTTTCCTCAGAGGGCAGTTTTGGGGGCGCTGACGCAGGCTAAGGTCAGCACGCAGATTCATCCCAGAAGCCCTAGCTGGACTTACCGGGCAGACTAGGCCCAGAGATTCTTCTTGAGCTGTGCAAACAGGCTCAGCAGCCCCTAGACTCTGGTTGGACTCTGCACGCAGTATAGGCCCGGAGGCCTGGGCTGAATTAAGTGTGAAGTGTGGGTCCATAGTCCCTGGCTGAGCTTGGTGCACAATTCTGCCACAGAGACTCGGGTGGAGCTCGGCATGCAGCTTAAGGCCAGAGTCCCTAACCATGCTTGGTAGACAGATTGGGCCCAGAGTCTCTAGTAGAGCTTTTGACACAGTCCCGGCTCTAAGACTCTGGTTAGACACAGTGTGCAGTTTGAATCCAGAATTCCTGGCTGAGCTGCACGTATGGCTCTGGCATGAGTCAATAAATGACCACAGCAAGCAGTTTGGCCAAACACCCCTAGCTGAGCTTGGTGCGCAGGCCCAGCCCAAAATTTCTGGCTGGACCCTGTGTGCATTTTGAGCAAAGAATTCCTAGCTGAGCTCAGCAGACGGTTCAGGCCCTGAGATTCTAGCTGAGCTCGGAGGGTGGTTTGGGACCAGCGTCCCTGGCCGGACTTGGCAGGGAACCCAGAAGGCTGTGGATACCTTGGCCTGACCCAACGCTCATCCAGAGACTCAGAACGATTGCAGTACCCACAGCACAGGGGAGCTGAGGATCACTGGCTGTGAGAGCCCAAAACGCCAGGGCTAACCTCCTGCCATCCACAACAGTGAAACATCAGAGCTTCCAACCTATGGAAATCATGAGAAAACAAGTGAACCTATCATCAGACTCGCTCCATCCAACTCGGGAAGATATCCAACCAAAACAAAGCCGGCAAGATGTCTAAAGCACAGCGTAAAAGCATATGCAAAAAACCGCAAAACAACATGGCGTCTCCAGTTTCCAGCTATCCCAAAGAAAACAACCCAGAGAGCTCAAATACAACGGAAATACAAGAAAATGACCTCAAATCCTTAATAAGGAGCATATTAATGGAGGAAACAAATAAAATTCGTAATCAAATATAGGAAGACGCAGCCAAACAGGTGAGAGACATAAAAGAAGCACATAGAGTGGAACTGGAAAAATTTCAGGAAAATGCAAACAACCAGTGAAACGCATAAATAAAACGGTTCAAGCTCTTAAAACCTATAAAGAGGCAACGGAAGAAAGTCAGAAATATACAAACAATCAGATGAAAGAAATAAAAAAATCAGTTCAAGATCTGAAGATGAAAATGGATTCACTGATAAACACACAGACAGAAGTAAAACGAGAATGTGAGACCTCAGAGAAGAAGGTGAGCAACAGAGAGGTGGGCTTTTCTAACAGAATGCAAGAGACAGAAGAATGAATCTCTGGTCTAGAAGATACAATCACAGATCTTGAAGCAACCATTAAAGAAAATGCCAAATATGGAAAACTCCTGACACAAAACATCCAAGACATTAAGGACACCATGGAAAGAAGAAATCTGAGGATAATAGGCATTGAAGAAAGAGAATATATCAGACTCCAAGGCCCAGAAACTATTCTCAACAAAATCTTAGAAGAAAATTTCCCCACCCTAAAGAAAGAGATACCTATACACATACAAGAGGCCTACAGAACACCAAATAGAATTGACCAGAAAAGGAAAACTGCCTGTCACATAATAATCAAAACACAAAACATACAGAACAAAGAAAAAATATTAAAAGCTGCAAGGGAAAAGGGCCAAATAACATTCAGTGGCAAACCTATCAGAATTACACTTGACTTCTCAGCAGAGACCATAAAAGCCAGAAGAGCCTGGACAGAGATTCTGCAAACCCTGAGAGACCACAGATGCCAGGCCAGACTACTTACCCAGCAAAACTATCAATAACCATTGATGGAGAAAACAAAATATTCCATGACAAAAACAAATTCAAACAGTACCTATCCACAAATCCAGCTTTACAGAAGGTACTAGAAGGAAAACTCCATCCCAAAGGGTCAAGCTACAGAAAAACTACTCAGGAAATAGGTAACTATACCATGGCAAAAACACAGCTACACGAACACTCGATTGGAAACAACATCGATATTAAGACTATTATCAGTTAATGGTCATTAATATCTCTCAACGTCAAGGGTCTCAATTCTCCAATAATAACACACCAACTAACTGAATGGGTGCATAAAAAGATCCAACATTCTTCTGCATTCAAGAAACACATCTCACCTATAACGATAGGCATTACCTCAGGGTAAAAGGTTTAAAAAACATATTCCAAGCAAATGGTCACAAGAAGCAAGCAGGCGTAGCCATTTTAATATCAGACAAGGTAGACTTTCAACCAAAATTAATCAAAAGGGATGCAGAAGGACACTACATACTCACCAAAGGTAAAGTCAAACAAGATGACATCACAATTCTGAACATCTATGCTCCCAATACAAGGGCACCTACATTTGTAAAGTATCTGCTAAAAATACTTAAACCACACATTGATACCCACACAATAATAGTGGGAAACTTCAACACCCCACACTCACTGAAGGATGAGTCATTGAAATAGAAACTAAGCCGAGAAATAACATCATTAACCAATGCCATGGGTCAAATGGATCTAACAGATATCTATAGAACCTTTCACCCAAACAAGAAAGAATATACCTTCTTCTCTGCACCCCATGGAACCTTCTCCAAAATTGATCACGTCGTAGGTCACAAAGCAGGCCTCAACAGATACAAGAGGTTTGAAATAATACCATGTATCCAATCAGATCAACATGCTCTTAGGCTGCAATTCAAAAACAACAGAAACATCAAAAAGCCTACACATACATGGAAACTAAACAACTCTTTGATAAATGACACAGGGGTCAGGGAACAAAGAAACAAAGAAATCAAGGAGTTTCTGAAATCCAATGAAAATGAACAAACAACATACCCAAATTTGTGGGATACATTGAAAGCAGTGTTAAGAGGATAGTTCATAGCATTAAGTGCCTTTAAAAAGAAATTGGAAACATCGCACATAAGCAACTTAACAAAAGAGCTGGAAGACCAGGAAAAAAAGAAGAAGCAGAAACACCCAAAAGGAGTAGATGTCTGGAAATAATCAAACTCAAGGCTGGAATTAACAAATTAGAAACTAAGAAAACAGTACAAAGAATCAACAAAACCAAGAGCTGGTTCTTTGAGAAAATCAACAAGATAGACAGACCATTAATCAAACTAAATAAAAGGCAGAGAGACAGTATTGAAATCAACAAAATCAGAAATGAAAGGGGAGACATACCAACAGACACTGAAGAAATACAAAGAATCATAAGATCCTACTTTGAAGGCATATAGGCCACAACATTTGAAAATCTAAGGGAAATGGACGATTTTCTTGATCATTTCACTGGGCAAAGTTGAGTGAAGAACAGATAAACAAGCTAAATAGTCCCAATTCCCCTACAGAAATAGAAGCAATCATTGATAGTCTCCCAAACAAAAAAAAGCCCAGGGCCAGATGGTTTCAGTGCAGATTTCTACCAGACCTTCAAAGGCGATCTAATACTGACACTCTTCAAGCTACTCCAAAACATAGAATTGGATGGAACATTACCAAATTCATTCTATGAGGCCATAGTCACGTTGATACCTAAACCTCACAAAGACTCAACAAAGAAAGAGAATTTCAGACCAATTTCTCTTATGAACATCGATATAAAATACTAAATAAAATTCTTGCAAAACGAATACAAGAACACATAAAGGATATCATACGTCATGACCAAGTAGGCTTCATTCCAGGCATGCAGGGATGTTTTAATATATAGAAATCAATCAATGAAATCCACCATATAAACAAACTGAAAATAAATTTCCTCATGATCATCTATTTAGATGCAGAGAAAGCATTTGATAAAATCCAATACCCATTCATGTTGAAAGTTTTAGAGACATCAGGAATACAAGGCACTTTCCTCAATATAATAAAGGCTATATACAGCATGCCAATAGCCAAAATCAAAGTAAATGGTGAGATACTCAAGGAAATTCCTCTAAAATTGGGAACAAGGCAAGGCTGCCCACTCTCTCCATATCTCTTCAATATAGTACTCTAAGTTCTAGCCAGAGCAATAAGACAAAAAAAGGAGATCAAGGGTATCCAAATGGGAAAGGAGGCAGTCAAATTATCCCTATTTGCAGAAGATATGATATTGTACATAAGTGACCCTCAAAATTCCACTAGAGAACAAATACAGCTGATAAACACCTTCAGGAAATTGGCTGGATACGAAGTTAACTCAAAAAAGTCTGTAGCCTTCCTGTACACAAATGACAAGCTTACTGAGGAAGAAATTAGGAAAGCCATAACCTTCACATTAGCCACAAGCACTATAAAATATCTAGGATTAATCTAACTAAGCGAGTGAAGGACTTTTTTGAACAAAATTTCTAAACTCTGAAGAAGGAGATTGAAGATGACATGAGAAGATGGAAAGATCTTCCTTGCTCATGGATAGGGAGAATTAACATAGTAAAAATGGCCATCCTAACAAAAGCAATCTACAGATTCAATGCAATCCCTATCAAAATACCTACACAATTTTTTAAAGACAGTGAAAGTTCAATTCTGAACTTCATATGGAAAAACAAAAACTCTGAATAGCAAAAACAATCTTGTACAATAAAATGTGCACCGGGGGAATCTCCATACCTGATCTCAAATTGTACTATAAAGCAAGAGTAATTAAAACAGCATGATACTAGCATAACAACAGGCTGGTTGATCTATGGAATCGAATTGAAGACATAGATATGAATCCACACATTTATGGTCACTTGATTTTTGACAAAGAAGCCAAATCCATTCAATGGAAAAAGGATAGCATCTTCAACAAATGGTGCTAGTCTAACTGGATGTCTATGTGTAAAAAATGGAACTGGACCCATATTTGTCACCTTGCACAAAACTCAAATCCAAGTGGATTAATAACCTCAACAAAAACCCAGAGACACTAAGTCACTTAGAAGAAAAAGTGGGGAAGAGCCTGGAATATATTGGCACAGGAGACAACTTCCTGAAGAGAACACCAATAGCCGAGGCCTTGAGGTCAGCCATTAATAAATGGGACCTCATGAGGCTGAGAAGCTTCTGTAAGGCTGGACACATTGTCAAGAGAACAAAGCGACAGCCTACAGACTGGGAAAAGATCTTCACCAACCCTACATCTAACAAAGGTCTAATATCCAAAATATATAAAGAACTCAAGAAACTAAACACCACCAAACAAAATATCCCAATTGAGAAATGGGGCTTGGAACTAAACAGAGAATTCTCAACAGGAGAATATCAAATGGCTGAGAAACACATAAAGAAATGCTCAACCTCCTTAGTCATCAGGGAAATGCAAATCAAAACAACTCTGAGATTCCATCTTACACCCATCAGAATGGCTAAGATAAAAAACTCAAGGGACACCACATGCTGGAGAGGATGTGGGGAGAGAGAAATACTCCTTCATTGCTGGTGGGAATGCAAACTAGTACAGCCACTTTGGAAATCTATCTGGTGCTATCTCAGAAAATTGGGAATAGGGCTTCCTCAAGACCCAGCTATTCCACTCCTTGGAATATACCCAGAAGATGCACCAGCACACAACAAGAAAATTTGCTCAATCATGTTCATAGCAGCCTTATTCATAAAAGCCAGATCATGGAAACAGCCTAAATGTCCCTTAGTAGAAGAATGGATAAAGAAACTGTGGTACATATACACTATGGAATACTACTCAGCTATTAAAAACAAGGAATTCCCGAAATTTGTGGATAAATGGATTGAGCTAGAAATGATCGTAATGAGTGAGTTAACCCAGAAGCAGAAAGACTCAAATGGTATATACTCACTTACATGCCAATGGGCATGTCCCACGAAAGCCTTCCCTTACCAGGAAACTGGGACAGCGGGCCGGACATCCTATTGGGACTCTAGATTGGAGAACCATGTGAGAATAGCAATGTAGAAGGATCCAGTGGGTCCTAGAAATCTACAAGTAGAACATTACGATAGGCAGATTTGGGCCAATGGGTCCTGCTCAAACTAGTGCACTATCCTAGACAATACAGGTGGTAAAATTTAAACTCCTACGCAGATCTAGCCAATGGTCAGAACAGTCTCCAAACTTGAATGGAGAGAGGAATATGACTTTCTCATGTACTCTGGTGCCTCACATTTAACTATGCCCCTGGAGGGGGAGACCTAGTGGCACTCAGAGGAAGGACAGCAGGTCACCAAGAAGAGACTTGATACCCTATGAGTATATACAGGGGGAGGTAATCCCTCTCTGGAACAGTCATAGGGGAGGGGAATAAGGGGAAAATGGGAGGGAGGGGAGAATGGGAGGATACAAGGGATGAGATAACCATAGAGATGTAAGAAGAATAAGTTAATTAAAAAAATAAAATTAAAAAAAGAACCATATCCAATGGTGCATATTTAGAATTTTGGCTTTACTGTGCGGATTCCTGAGGTTAACGATGATTTCTCATAAGGGATTCATCTTCTTTCCCTTCTTTACAAACTCAAATATTAATGGCTGGATGACATTTACACCCTGGAAGATTAGATCCGTCCCCTGGTATCCCACTTTACATGGTATATAAAGGCATGTCTCGTTGCTGGTCTACTTTGTGCATATCTGCAATCCCATTACTCACTGAATCAACACATAACATGCTTTACTCATGTAAACAAAATGTAGTACCATCATTTGCAATTCAAATGCTTGAGAATTCCTGAAGGATGAATTGAATGTTCCATTTTTTCAAAAAATTGTTTCCACTGCAGAGCTTTTCACTTTGCATGTCACTGGGATAAACAGGGAGACTCTGTCATGTCTACAGCCATGACTGAAAAAACATTAAATAACCTCTCATTTAGAGTATGTCCAAGGTCTAGAATTTTGAACTCTATAAAGCCACTTGGTGAGATTTTCTGAATAAATGGGATGTTATGCTCCAAAGTTTTAGAATATTTCTAATGTTGAGACTGTCTTGCGAGGGTGCTTAACCTCTATGGTTCTATAACATTGTTGGAATAAAATTTATGTACCACAAAGTCCACACTTGCTCTCATGATTTTAGGTTTAGACTAGAATGTACTCCTTCCACATCTGAAATACGGAGGAAACGTATCTACATACACTGCAGCTCATATCACAGACTTAAGACAACATCACGCTTTTATGCCCTCTGTGCACAAATAATCTGAGATGCAATATTCATGTTCCTGGTTATATAAGATGTTCTCCATTTTGAAGAGTCTGTTGTCTGCTTTTCCTATAATCAGGAACCAGCAGTTCTTGTATGTCTGGCCATTTCTTGCAAATCAAGCAACTTAGCCAAGTTCAAATATAATTCTATGATCTTTTGCTTCTTGTGGACCGTTCCTACTGCCTGTCTTTGATGAGGACATTTGTGGTGATATTTGAGTATCATGGACAGAATTTTAGATATTCTCCTATTTGAAGACATATAATTTCACCAGAGAAGAAAAGTCCTTGTAATATAGACAACCCTCTACAAAACTGACCCAAGAGTTAGTGCAGGTCTTATTGCCCATCCTACCCTAAGGCTCTAGCATCTCATCTGGCACTCAGCATTCTGGGTTTGGCTTCTTCTTACAGCATTCCTACAACCTTTGGCAAGGTCACATTTCATGGTTTAGACCCATCTTGATATTTTATCTTTCAAAAGTTTAAATATAAAGATGTTTTATTAATAAGAACAAGTTGAATTTTTTTGGTCTAGCTTTCCTTGATGAGATCAGTAGTTCACTCAGACTTCTTTGCATATATTCAATCATGTTGATACCACAAAGTCACTGTGAAGGTTTCCCAAAGTTAGGCAAATCATATTCTCTCTAAGTTCTAAAACATCAGCAGTGACAAGAACAAAGAGGAACACATTGTGATTTACCACCTCTGAAAATCCCCAGGCCCAGTGTGTGATTTCCATCATCCTCTGCCAACTCTGCCCTCCTCCAGGATGCTCAGTATCTGAGAGAACTGAGCTAACATGCCATGTTTTTCTGTCTATACTTTTGTTGTCTTGTGCTGTTTTAAAGTTGTCACGAATAGAGGGCTGTATACACCTGAAGGCACTGGCCATTGAACAAACAGAAATCAAAAAAAAACATGATGTAGGCAATTGACAGATAAGTAAAATCAATGAAAAATCACCCACTTCCATGAAATTATAATTTATAACTGCCAGGCCACAGATGGCACAGACTCTTAAACTATACAGGAACTCTACAATCTCAGTACCTTCTTCTTTTGTGTGAAAGAATATTTGTAATGATAGAACTCACACAGCAGGCCACGTTCATTTTTCTGAGGACTGTGGTCTTCAGGTACCTACTCTCTATTGGTACTGACCTTCCTTTTGGGTAGGAAGGTGTTCAGCAAACCCACAACTCTGAGATCTGGGAAGGAATCCCATCTCTGAGGTGAGACAGTGTCCCAAGGGAAGGGTATCCTGAGATACAGGAGCCCAGGAATCACACAGCTCTGAGAGAAGGTCTACTCAGCAGAATTACTGCAGCTCCCAGAGGACGGTTACCCTCACCTCTGAGTAGCTGAGAAGCTTTGGAGCCAGAGTTCATCTCCTTCTTTTCTTCCCTTCGGGGCTTCTTCACTTCTTGAGAGAGTCATATAAGGCAGTAAATTTCTTAATATAAATTTCTTGAAGGGACAAATTCAGGTGAGTATGCCTCTGTTCCAAGGTGAAGAGAGCAGAGAACTGGGTAAACATAGCCTTTATATAGAATGTTTTATTTTTTTAGAGGCGGAGCTTTCTAAACCAGAGAATTCCAGAGTGAAGATTAGTGGGATATCAAGTCCTGACCTTCGGTGAAGTCTAGAGATTGGTGAGGTTTTGTTCATCCTTTTCGTGTAAAATTAGCATAAACCTGGGAGTGGTCCCACAGAGGCGATGTAGATGGGCATTTTGACAGTGAAGAGTCTGGAACTGGCTGTTTTACAATTAGTGAGGTATGTAGGAGAAGCCTGTTCACTCAAGCCCGAAGGGGTTTACACAGACTTGAACTCTAAGCTAAGCAAAGCAATTTTCCTTAACTAAATTATGAACTTATATACTAAGGGATCAGATTTCTAGTTCAAGTCCCTGCCTGCCAATGTGAGACCATATAATGCTCCCAGCCTTGGAAGAATGGCTAGTTCATACATTGTCATTACAAAGATTGCACTGCTGGAGTTTACAGACTAGCTCCAGTAAAACATGATGTCCGGGCCTGCCAGACAATCAACTGAGACCCACAGAACCCTAGGGAGATAATGGGGGACAAGAGATGCAAAGAACGGACAGCAAGTCAAAAAGATCTGATCAAGCTGACAAAATTTTATTTTTCTCAAGCTGCTTATAAGCACAAGGCATAATGTTGGGTGGGGACAGAGCGGGAACTAGGGTGAAAGCAAGGTCAGCCCCTGCTGCTGTATACCACATAATGTTCCCTTCATGGTGAGGTGGCATTGTTCTGGCAGTTTCCTAGAAGTGTGGGACAGTGAGACTGGGAACTAACTTAAGTGAAACAGATCTATATCTGGTTATTAAGAAACCTAAAGACAAGAGGTCTCCTGGAGAGTTCTGCGAGAGGTCACTGAAAGGAAGGGAGCAGGAGAGGTTTTGTCAAGCAGAACACGGGAGGTCCAAATGGTCATATTTGCTGAAAGCACCCCCATCAACATGCCACCTTCCCCTTGAGTTCTCTGTCAGCTGCAGCCATAACTGAAGCTTCAGGTGCTGCTGCCTTCTCCAATGGCTCAGCTTCTCAGTTTCTCCAGGCATCTGATCTCAGGCCCCAGGGATGTGGAGATTCAGCCTCAGGTCCTCTGGAGTCACGAGGTGTTGCTGTCAGGATGTATAGAGAGGCAGGAATCACTGGCTGAAGACCAGTGCACCTTCTTTAGGGACCACAGGGTGTGACACCCAGGAAAACTGAAGAGCTGAAGAGGGGTTACACAGGGAAAGATGTAGGGGAGCCCTAGTACAAAAGTTGAAGCAGCCAAGCCTGGTTTCTGAAGCCCCTCAGCAGGAGTCTGGACAATTTCCTGCAAATTATACAGTTTACAAAGTATGAAAATAAAACAAAACAAACGTACCAAGAGAGTCTGTAAGGGAAGGCTTTCCCTGCCCTGCATAGCCAACAGTGGAGCAGAGGTGAGCTCCCCTAAGGGCTCCTGTACTTTTCACAACAGACTGGCTCCTCCTCAGTCCTAAGACTTAAGTCTAGCACTAGAACCAGCACCTGTTGAGGGAATGCAAATCTCTCTTGGCTCCACCCAACCCTGGGTTGAAAAGCCAAAGCTGGACCAGGGTACTCACTGGTGTGCAGCCATGGACAGGCTAACTTCCTCATTCCTGCTCCTGCTTGTGCCTGCATGTGAGTGCCAAGGCTTTCTAAGGAAGGGCCTTCCATATCCTCACCCTATTCCAAACTTACCTTCTGATTTTCCTTTTTCTCCATAGATGTTCTGTCCCAGGTTACCCTGAAAGAGTCTGGCCCCGGGCTCTTGCAGCCCTCCCAGACCCTCAGTCTGACCTGCACTTTCTCTGGGTTTTCACTGAGCACTGCTAATATCGGTGTGGGCTGGATCCGTCAGCCCTCAGGGAAGGGTCTGGAGTGGCTGGCAGACATATGGTGGGATGATGATAAGTACTACAATCCATCCCTGAAGAGCCGGCTCACAATCTCCAAGGACACCTCCAAAAACCAAGTATTCCTCAAGATCACCAGTGTGGACACTTCAGACACTGCCACCTACTACTGTGCTCGGAGAGCACATTGACACAGCCTCAGGTTGCAGCTGTACAGTATTTCAGGTTGATTCTCAGCTCTGTGCCTTCCTTCTATAATGCAGGAGGTTTAGAGGGGGCACACATTTCCTGCTAGCCTGTGGGGTTTCCTCTTCACTCTGAGCTTCAGAGCCATGACTTTCTGTTATGCAATTGAGGCCCCCTTTAAGTTTGCACAATAGGGGCCATCTATGTTTATTTTTATAAAGATGAAGCATATCTGTTACATAAACCAGGTGGTTGAGTGCTATGATTCTACTCAGTTTTTTGTCTCAAATCTCCACAGCAGAAGATTCCAAATTATTTTCATGACCCTGTACAGCAAACAGCTCGATTGGGAGAGATGGACATTACTGGAGAAGCACCAGTGGATAATGTTACTCCTGGGAATCTCTGAAGTATCTCAGGCTATTTGACAAGGCCAGTGGTTGTTCTTCATAAATGCTGGTAACACCCTATTGCTCCAGATAACACTTATACATCTCACTGAATTTGGAGATGTTGAGTTAGTGGGTAAATAGTTGTTCTACCTATACTGGTTAGTATTCATAATACTGGGCAGTACTATGCATGCTTTCAGTGGAGAATGTTAATAACCAACATAGCTACAAACCCTGTCACCTATAGTGATGACTTGTGAGATAGGCTTGTGCATTTGTGCCACTAACTTGGGGGTAATCAATGATTCTCTTATTTATTGAGAGTTCACTTCATGAGGTGGAACCCATGCCTAACTGCTATGGTGGCTCAGAACCTGAGACTGGATAGGCCATGACCCTTGAGGGGAAACCCAGATTCTATTGTTCTGGTGAAGGAACAAAGCAATAAAGTGATTCCTAATGACATAACTACTTATAAATAATGCCTCGTCTGTCCATTGTTAGAACAGCTTTTGTAGTAGGTAGAAGCTAACATAGGGAAACACAAGTGGACAGACTATATGTAGAGAGTGAGAGATACTGGGACATTCAGTCCTGAATCAGTTGTCTCCATCAAACCTTCCCCTCTGGATTCAGGGACTGATGCAGAAGAGGAGTTGGAAAGTTTGTTATAGCCAGAGGTGATGGATGATTTCAAGGAAGCATTGTCCACAAAACACAGCAGGATTGATGCACATGCATGTGTACTCACAGATACTATGGGAACAAAAACAAATCTAGCGCAGGTTCAAGCCTAACGGGACCCCAGGGCTAAGAGTTAGAAACGGATACCTGCTCTTATGCCTAACCAAGAAGCCAACTTCAATTGGTACCCACCTGCAGAGGAAAACTTAGTTTTCCCCCATACAGTCTCACTGGCTACATTATCCACATTTTATGGTAGACACCATGCCCATCGCAACAGAAAACAGACATATGGAGTATTTGAAGAGTTTTTCATTCATGTTAATTTCTTTAGGCATTTCTCTCTCTCTCTCTCTCTCTCTCTCTCTCTCTCTCTCTCTCTCTCT
>CAJRSG010018557.1:18392-45831 GCA_907169655.1 Acomys percivali
CTCTCTCTCTCTCTCTCTCTCTCTCTCTCTCTCTCTCTCTCTCTCTCGTTATGTTTTGGTCTCCAATTTTGTGTTTTTCTGAGATTGTGTGTGTTTGTCTGTGTGTGTGTGAGAGAGAGAGACAGAGAGACAGAGAAAAGGAGAGATAGAGAAAGAGAGAGACAGAAAAATAGAGAGACAGAGAAAAAGAGAGAGACAGAGAGATAGAATGAAACAGATAGAGACAGTTAAAAGGAGGGAAGAAGAAAATGTTTCTTAGTAAAAGACTGAGAGTAATAAAAGGAGTGGAAATGGGTTAGCAGCAGCTGAGAGGGATAGAACAGCAGTTGCACAGGAAATCAGAATATATTGTTTAAAAACAAATTATACACTATGGAAAAATTAAGTAAAACACATGGAAGCCTGTGCCTCCTGCCCCATACATAGCTCCAACCTTGTGTTTTTAATTTCACTCAATAAATCTGGACACTGTGGCAAAAGAAAATGCATTTATTTATGATTATGAGATGTCAATTTACGGGGAATCCAAGATGGCGGTGAGCAGTGTGGACCGTGTTTGGAAGCTTCAGTGAACAATTCAGGGAATTGCACAGATTTCTGAACCAGGAACACCAAGGTCCTGACACCACAGCAGCAGGAGTGTTCCACGGTTCGGAAGGACCAGGGTGCAGAGGACCTGCATGCCCCTACACACAGGAGGAGTGCGGATTTTCTCAGAGCAGAGCAGCTGCGGTGGCACAAGCGGCTCCGGTGGCACAAGTGGCTCTAGTGGCACCAGCGGCACCAGTGGCAGTAACTGAGGTTTGCAGCTCAGAGCCTTTCAGTGGAGGTGGTTAGTGTGGTGGCTGGTGGGAGTTGCTGCGGGAGAGGGGACACTGGACAGGATTTGGGTCGCGTGGTGCCTTGTGACCCAAACTGGACTCGGCCCCAGAGTCCCAGGTACGGCTCAGTGCGAAGTGCTGTGGAGACACTGGCTCAGTGCAGCAGGCAATTCTGCCCAAGGCAACAGCTTAGCGCAGCCACAGCTCCCCTGCTGTGAAGTAGGCTGGTGGAGCGCTCAGGTCCACCAAGGGAGCCGGATCGGTATAGCCGCAGTTCACCTGCTGTGAGGCAGGCTGTGCGGAGTGCTCAGGTCCAACCAGGGCGCCGGATCGGCGCAGTCGCAGTTCACCTGCTTTGACACAGGGTGGGCAGAGTGCTCAGTCCCACCAAAGGCACCGGATCAGCGCAACCGCAATTCACCTGCTGTGACACAGGCTGGGTGGAGTGCTCAGTCCCACCAAGGGTGCCATCTCAGCGCAGCCGCAGTTCACCTGCTGTGATGCTGACTGGGAGGAGCACTCAGGTCCACTGAAGGCGCCAGCTTAGCACAGCCGCAGCTCACCTGCTGTGATGCAGGCTGGGCGGAGCACTCGGGTCCACCAAGGGCGCCATCTCAGCGCAGCCACAGTTCACCTGCTGTAACGCAGGCTGGGCAGAGTGCTCAGTCCCACCAAAGGCGCCAGCTTAGCACAGCCGCAGCTCACCTGCTGTGACACAGGCTGGGCAGAGCGCTCTGGTCCACCAAGGGCGCCATCTCAGCACAGCCGCAGTTCACCTGCTGTGACACAGGCTGGGAGGAGAGCTCATGTCCACAGAAGGCGCCAGCTTAGCACAGCCGCAGCTCACCTGCTCTGATGCAGGCTGGGCGGAGCGCACGTGTCCACCAAGGGCGCCATCTGAGCGCAGCCGCAGTTCACCTACTGTAACGCAGGCTGGGCGGAGTGCCCAGTCCCACTGAAGGCACCAGCTTAGCACAGCCACAGCTCACCTGCTGTGATGCAGGCTGGGCTGAGCGCTCAGTTCCACCGAGGGTGCCATCTCAGCACAGTAGCAGTTCACCTGCTGTAATGCTGGCTGGGCAGAGAGCTCAGTCCCACCAGAGGTGCTAGCACACATCAATGAGCAGTTCTGCTCAAGACACTAGCTCTCCTCAGAGGGCAGTTTTGGGGCGCTGACGCAGGCTGAGGTCAGCACGCAGATTCAGCACAGAGGCCTTCGCTGGACTTGCTGGGCAGATTAGGCCCAGAGATTCCTCCTGAGCTGTGCGCACAGGCTTGGCGGCATCAAGACTCTGGCTGGACTATCCACGCAGTATAGGCCCAGAGTCCTGGGCTGCATTTAGCGTGCAGTGTGGGTCCATAGTCCCTGGCTGAGCTCGGTGCACAATTCTGCCCCAGAGACTCGGTTGGAGCTCGGCGTGCAGTTTAGGGCCAGATCCCTAACCGTGCTTGGCAGACAGTTTGGGAACAGAGACTATAGTAGAGCTTTTGGCACAGTCTTGGCTCTAAGACTCTGGTTGGACACAGTGTGCAGTTTGAAGCCAGAATTCCTGGCTGAGCTGGGCGGACTGTTTGGGCCTGAGTCAATAACTGACCACAGTACACATTTTGGCCAAAGCCCCAAGCTGAGCTTGGTGTGCAGTCCCAGCCCAAAAATTCTGGCTGGACCCTGGGTGCATTTTGAGCAAAGAATTCCTAGCTAAGCTTGGCAGACAGGTCAGGCCCTGAGATTCTAGCTGAGCTCAGCGGGTAGTTCGGGCCCATTGTCCATGGCTGGACTTGGCAGGGAACCCAGAAGGCTGTGGATAACTTGGTCCGACACAACACTCATCCAGAGAACCAGAACGATTGCAGGACACACAGGACAAGGGAGCTGAGGATCACTGGCTGTGAGAGACCAAAAAGATAGGGCTAACCTCCTGCCATCCACAACAGTGAAACATCAGAGCTTCCAACCTACAGAAATCGTGAGAAAACAAGTGAATCTATCATCAGACTCTCTTCATCCAACTCAGGGAGCTACCCAACAAAAACAAAGCTGGCAAGATGTCTAAATGACAGTGTAAGGGCATACACAAACAATCCAAAAACAACATGGCGTCTCCAGTCTCCAGCTATCCCAAAGAAAGCAACCCAGAGAGCTCAAATACAATGGAAATACAAGAAAATGACCTCAAATACTTAACAAGGAGCATATTAATGGAGGAAACAAATAAAATTCATAATCAAATACAAGAAGACACAGCCAAACAGGTGAGAGACATAAAAGAAGCACATAGTGTGGAACTGGAAAAAGTTCAGGAAAATGCAAACAACCAGATGAAAGACCATTAAAGAAAATGCCAAATCTGGAAAACTCCTGACACAAAACATCCAAGAAATTAAGGACACCATCGAAAGAAGAAATCTGAGGATAATAGGCATTGAAGAAAGAGAATATATCAGGCTCCAAAGCCCAGAAACTATTCTCAACAAAATCTTAGAAGAAAATTTCCCCAACCTAAAGAAAGAGATACCTATAAACATACAAGAGGCCTACAGAACACCAAATAGAATTGACCAGAAAAGGAAAACTGCCTGTCACATAATAATCAAAACACAAAACGTACAGAACAAAGAAAAATATTAAAAGCTGCAAGGGAAAAGGGCCAAATAACATTCAGTGGCAAACCTATCAGAATTACACTTGACTTCTCAGCAGAGACCATAAAAGCCAGAAGAGCCTGGACAGAGATCCTGCAAACCTTGAGAGACCACAGATGCCAGGCCAGACTACTTTACCCAGCAAAACTATCAATAACTATTGATGGAGAAAACAAAATATTCCATGACAAAAAAAATTCAAACAGTACCTATCCACAAATCCAGCTTTACAGAAGGTACTAGAAGGAAAACTCCATCCCAACGGGTCAAGCTACAACCAAAACTACTCAGGAAATAGTTAACTATACCATGGCAAAAACACAGCTACACGAACACTCGTTTGGAAACAACATCAAAATTAAGACTCTTAACAGTCACTTGTCGTTAATATCTCTAAACATCAATGGTCTCAATTATCCAATAAAAGGACACAGACTAACTGAATGGGTGCATAAACAAGATCCAACATTCTTCTGCATTCAAGAAACACATCTCACCTATAACGATAGGCATTACCTCAGGGTAAATGGTTTAAAAAACATATTCCAAGCAAATGTTCACAAGAAGCAAGCAGGTGTAGCCATTTTAATATCAAACAAGATAGACTTTCAACCAAAATTAATCAAAAGGGATGCAGAAGCAGACTTCATACTCATCAAAGGTAAAGTCAAACAAGATGACATCACAATTCTGAACATCTATGCTCCCAATATACGGGCACCCACATTTGTAAAATATCTGCTAAAAAAAACTTAAACCACACATTGATACCCACACAATAATAGTGGGAGACTTCAACACCCCACTTTCAGTGAAGGATAAGTCATTGAAACAGAAACTAAGCCGAGAAATAACATCATTAACCAAAGCCATGGGTCAAATTGACCTAACAGATATCTATTGGACTTTTCACCCAAACAAGAAAGAACATACCTTCTTCTCTGCACCCCATGGAACCTTCTCTAAAATTGAACACATCGTAGGTCACAAAGCAGGCCTCAACAGATACAAGAGGTTTGAAATAATACCTTGTATCCTATCAGATCAACATGCTCTTAGGCTGCAATTCAACAACAACAGAAACAACAAAACGCCTACACATACGTGGAAACTAAATAACTCTCTGATAAATGACACCTGGGTCTGGGACGAAATAAAGAAAGAAATCAAGGAGTTTCTGAAATCCAATGAAAATGAACAAACAACATACCCAAATTTGTGGGATACATTGCAAGGAGTGTTAAGAGGAAAATTCATAGCACTAAGTGCCTTTAAAAAGAAATTGGAAACATCGCACATAAGCAACTTAACAAAACAGCTGGAAGCCCTAGAAAAAAAAGAAGCAGAAACACCCAAAAGGAGTACACGTCTGAAAATAATCAAACTGAGGGCTCAAATTAACAAATTAGAAACTAAGAAAACAGTACAAAGAATCAACAAAACCAAGAGCTGGTTCTTTGAGAAAATCAACAAGATAGACAGACCATTAGCCAAACTAAATAAAAGGCAGAGAGACAGTATTGAAATCAAAAAAATCAGAAATGAAAAGGGAGACATACCAATAGACACTGAAGAAATACAAAGAATCATAAGATCCTACTTTGAAGGCATATAGGCCACAACATTTGAAAATCTAAGGGAAATGGACGATTTTCTTGATCATTTCAATTGGCAAAGTTGAGTGAAGAACAGATAAACAAGCTAAATAGTCCCATTTCCCCTACAGAAATAGAAGCAATCATTGATAGTCTCCCAAACAAATAAAGCCCAGGGCCAGATGGTTTCAGTGCAGAATTCTACCAGACCTTCAAAGGCGATCTAATACTGACACTCTTCAAGCTACTCCAAAACATAGAATTGGATGGAACATTACCAAATTCATTCTATGAGGCCATAGTCACATTGATACCTAACCCTCACAAAGACTCAAGAAAGAAAGAGAATTTCAGACCAATTTCTCTTATGAACATCGATGCAAAAATACTAAATAAAATTCTTGCAAAATGAATACAAGAACACATAAAGGATATCATACGTCATGACCAAGTAGGCTTCATTCTAGGCATGCAAAGATGTTTCAATATATGGAAATCCATCAATGTAATCCACCATATGAACAAACTGGAAATACAAAACCACATGATCATCTCTTTAGATGCAGAGAAAGCAATTGATAAAATCCAATATCCATTCATGTTTAAAGTTTTAGAGAAATTGGTGATACAAGGCACTTTCCTCAATATAATAAAGGCTATCTACAGCAAGCCAATAGCCAAAATCAAAGTAAATGGTGAGATACTCAAGGAAATTCCTCTAAAATCGGGAAAAAGGCAAGGCTCCCACTCTCTCCATATCTCTTCAATATAGTACTCGAAGTTCTAGCCAGAGCAATAAGACAAAAAAAGGAGATCAAGGGTATCCAAATGGGAAAGTAGGCAGTCATATTATCCCTATTTGCAGACGATATGATAGTGTACATAAGTGACCCTCAAAATTCTACCAGAGATCTCCTACAGCTGATAAACACTTTCAGCAATTTGGCTGGATATAAAATTACCTCAAAAGAGTCTATAGCCTTCCTATACAGAAATGACACGCTTTAAGAGGAAGAAATTAGGAAAGCCATACCCTTCACATTAGCCACAAGCAATATAAAATATCTAGGAGTTACTCTGTCTAAGCAAGTGAAGGACTTGTTTGAAAAAAATTTCAAAACTTTGAGGAAGGAGATTGAAGATGACATGAGAAGATGGAAGGATCTTCCTTGCTCCTGGATCGAGAGAATTAAAATAGTAAAAATGTCCATCCTCACAAAAGCAATCTACAGATACATTGCATCCCTATCAAAATACCTACGCAATTTTTAAGGACATTGAAAGTTCAATTCTGAACTTCATATGGAAAAACACAAAACTTAGATTAGCAAAAACGATCTTGTACAATAAAATGTGCTCCGGAGGAATCTCCATACCTGATCTCAAATTGTACTATAAAGCAAGAGTAATTAAAACGGCATGGTACTGGCACAGCAACAGGCTGGTTGATCAGTGGAATCGAATCAAAGACCCAGATATGAATCCACACATATGGTCACTTGATTTTTGACAAAGAAGCCAAATCCATTCCATGGAAAAAGGATAGCATCTTCAACAAATGGTGCTGGTCTAACTGAATGTCTATGTGTAAAAAAATGGAACTGGACCCATATTTGTCACCTTGCACAAAACTCATATCCAAGTGGATTAATAACCTCAACATAAAACCAGAGACACTAAGTCACTTAGAAGAAAAAGTGGGGAAGAGCCTGGAACATATTGGCACAGGAGACAACTTCCTGAACAGAACACCAACAGCCCAGGCCTTAATGTCAACAATTAATAAATGGGACCTCATGAGGCTGAGAAGCTTCTGTAAGGCCAGAGATACTGTAAAGAGAACAAAGTGACAGCCTACAGACTGGGAAAAGCTCTTCACCAACCCTATATCTGACAAAGGTCTAATATCCAAAATATATAAAGAACTCAAGAAATTAAACACCACCAAATCAATGAACCCAATTGAGAAATGGGGCTTGGAACTAAACAGAGAATTCTCAACAGAAGAATATCAAATGGCTGAGAAACACTTAAAGAAATGCTCAACCTCCTTAGTCATCAGGGAAATGCAAATCAAAACAACTCTGAGATTCCATCTTACACCCATCAAAATTGCTAAGATCAAAAATTCAAGCAACACCACATGCTGGAGAGGATGTGAGAGAGAGGAACACTCCTTCATTGCTGGTGGGAATGCAAACTAGTACAACCACTTTGGAAATCTGTCTGGTGGTATTTCAGAAAACTGGGAATAGGGCTTCCTCAAGACCCAGCTATTCCACTCCTTGGAATATACCCAGAAGATGCACCAGCACACAGCAAGAAAATTTGTTCAACCATGTTCATAGCAGCCTTATTCATAATAGCCAGATCATGGAAACAGCCTAAATGTCCCTCAGTAAAAGAATGGATAAAGGAACCGTGGTACATATACACTATGGAATACTACTCAGCTATTAAAAACAAGGAATTCCAGAAATTTGTGGATAAATGGATTGAGCTAGAAATGATCATAATTAGTGAGGTAACCCAGAAGCAGAAAGACTCAAATGGTATATACTCACTTATATCTGCATACTAGCCCAATATGCATGTCCCACGAAAGCCTTCCCTTGCCAGGAAACTGGGAGAGAGGGGAGGACATCCTTTTGGGACTCTAGATGAGAGAACCATGTGAGAATAGCAATGTAGAAGGATCCAGAGTGTCTTAGAAACCTACAAGTAGAACATTATGATAGGCAGATTTGGGCCAAGGGGTCCCGCTCAAACTAAGGCACTAGCCAAGGACAATACAGTTGGTAAAATTTAAACCCCTACTCAGATCTAGTCCATGGACAGAACATTCTCCACACTTGAGTGGAGAGAGGGATATGACTTTCTCATGTACTCTGGTGCCTCACATTTGACTATGTCCCCTGGAGGGGGAGACCTAGTGGCACTCAGAGGAAGGACAGCAGGTCACTGAGAAGAGACTTGATACCCTATGAGCATATACAGGGGGAGGTAATCCCTCTCAGGAACAGTCATAGGGGAGGGGAATAAGGAGAAAATGGGAGGGAGGGGAGAATGGGAGGATACAAGGGATGGGATAACCATAGAGATGTAACAAGAATAAATTAATAAAAAAAAGATGAGATGTCAATTTATAAACTGGCTTGAAAGTACCCAACAATTTTTGGTCTGTTGCTTATTGCAGTATTAATTCTGTCTCTTATCCCCTTTGTCTCCCTGCTCTGCCCGTAATCAGGTAGGAGTCTATGCCACATTCTATATGTTTCACTGCTCAGATATTTTCTGAAAACATGTGCAGAGTCTTCTTAGGAAAGTGCTCCCATCCAAAAGTTCTCAGGCACAAACACAGTCACAAATCTCTGCTATTAACAACACAGAAGACAGTTCAGTTTCCATTAGCTTATTGCTCACTGTCTCACATGACATCATCAGGACAGTCTTTAAGGCCATTTCTCTGCTGTGATTCTGGTGTCTTTCCCATTCCCTTTTAAGATTCAGGCTCTTCCTATGGTTGGTCCATTTTTATTTCCTGAAAGTACAGTTTTTACTAATTTGCCTTTCTTGGAAATACAGGCTTGTTTCACATGAAGTACAAAACTGTCCAGCTTCTAAGAGTCACCCAGGTCCTGATCTGCTTTAACATTTTAGTCATTTATATCAACAATCTCACTCTCCTCTACAATTAATGTGTGCTTATTTTATTGACACTATAATACAATTCAATGAGTTAAACAGTGATTTGAGTGAATTTCCACTAGTTGACAAGAAAAAGGACGTTTGTCATTCTCAGATGACAGTGCATCATAATGACAATAGAATAAAGGGGTTTGAAATTCCCTTCCATGATGACTTTCATCTCAGGAGGCAGTGGAGCTGCCATGACCATAGCCACTTCATCAAAGTCCCATCTTTCACACTGCAAATTTTAACTAAATGGCATATGGAGTGCATGTTAGTATGTATGTATGTGTGTATGTGTGTGTGTGTGTGTGTGTGTGTATGTGTATGTGGCTGTTGTTTGTGTTGTTGTGCCCTAAACACAAGACCCCCCCAAAAGACCACCAGGACTCAATATTGATGCACTACACACAGGGTCCTTTATTATGAGCTTGAGCTAGGACTACAAACCTTCCTGACACAGCAGGGTAGGACACTGGCTCTGAGATTCAAGGGTAATGGATTTTTAAAAGAAAACACTGCAAGTGGGGGTTGTGGGTCACAGGGATGTTGACCTTCAGGAGGCTAAATAAAACTGGGGTAATTTTTTTTATCTGAGAGGAACATTGGTGTTGGTTATGTCTAATTGGCCTGGTGTGAGTTTCTGGAAACTGTTAGCAGGTGCTGTTTATGTGGTAATTTTAGGTAAATTTCTCTTCACATTAGCTAAGTGTTTTTTATATTTATTCCCTTTGCCTCCTGATCCTCTTCACCTTACTACTCTCCACACTGTCCCACACTCCCTCGCTCTCCCCCATATCCTTCCTACTTGACAAAGAAGAGGACTGTCACAACCCACCACAGCCTACCATGTTACATCAGGACTGAGAACATTCTCTTACACTTAGGCTAGGCAAGGAAGCCCTGCCAAAGGACGCCTGATTGGAATCAGCAACAGAATCTATGTCGGAAGCAGCCTCTGCTCCCCTTACTAGGGGACGCACATGAAGACTAAACTGCCCATCTGTTACATGAGTGTAGAGGACCTAGATCCAATGGACCCATGATGTCTGTTTGGTGCTACAGTCTCCATAAGCCTCCCTTGAGCCCAGGTTATTTGACTTTTTTGTTCTCCTTGTGGACTTCTTATTTCCTCCAGCTCTTTCTATCCTTCCCACTCTTTCCAAATGGATCTCTGTGGTCTGCTGATGCCTTTGAACCACTTACAGATGAGTTTTGTGCAGTGAAATAAATATGAACCTATTTGCATTTTCTACATGAAGACATCCATTTAGACTAGTACCATTTCTTGAAGATGATTTTGTCCCCATTGTATGTTTTTTTCCATCTTTTTAAAAAATCAAGTGTCCCTAGGTGTGTGCATTTATTGCTGGGCCTTTAATTTAATTCCATTGATTAAGCAGTTTGTTTGTATGCCAGTACATGTAGTGTTTATTACTATTGCTCTGTAGTAAAACTGGAAATAAAGCATAGAGATACCTCCAGAAGCTCTCTTACTGTAATGGATTGTTTAACCAATGTGGGCTTTTAATGTGTACATATGAAGTTGAATATTGATCTTTTAAGTACTATAGAGAATATCGTTCCTATGTTAATGGGACTTGGATGAAATCTGTAGATTGTTTTCTGCAAAATAGCCATTTTTATATGTTAATCCTACTAATCCATGAGCATGGGAGAACTTCCCCTCTTCTGCTTTCTTCTTCGGAGAATAGAATTTCTTGTCATACAGGTCTTTCAGTTTCCTAGGGAGAACCACACCAAGGTACTTCGTATTATTTGTTTCTGTTGTGAAGGGTGTTGTTTCTCTAATTTTTTCAGTATGTTGGAATTAGTATATAGGAAGTCTGGTGACTTTTTTGAGTTAATATTAGTCCAGCCATTTGGTTGAAGGTATGTATCAAATGTAGGAGTTCTATGGTAGAATTTTTGGCGTCACTTATGTATACTGTCATTTGTTAATAGAGATCTTTTGATTTCTTCTTTTCCACTTTGTTTCCCCTTGATTTATTTAGCCTTCTTATTAGTGGACATAGGATTTCAAGTACTACATTGGAGAGATATAGTGAGAGTGGGGAGCCTTGTCTTGTCCCTGGTTTTAGTGGAATTGCTTTAAGTTTCTTTCCATTTAATTTGATGTTGTCTATAAACTTGCTGTATATTGCCTTTATTGTACTTAGGTATGTTCCTTGTATCCCTGAGCTGTCTGAAACTTTTAACATGAAGGTGTGTTGGATTCTGTCACGTGATTTTCCTACATGTGTTCATATGCAGGGTCACTCACATATTGTCATATACATTGATGGTGGCTACACTAACACATTGGAGCTGGTAGTTTGTTATTCAGCTCCACAGCTGTCCCTCTCCAAGCCTTAACACATATATCAAGACTCTGAAAACCATTATTCATGACCCTCTATGAATGAGAAGATGCTGATCTTGGGGAAGCTACATCCAGAGAATCAAGCATTGTCTGAGGACACAGTTAGCATTGTTGAGCCTTAAAGATTCTTGCAAAGGGAAAACACCACAACTGCTAAGTTTTCACTCACAGCCATACAGTCCACCTGTGGTTCTAATGCTGAATTAGTAAACAAGAGTGAATCATGGCACACACTTTCCTTAATTCTAGTTACTTCTAAGATGTGCAAATATTTTCTGTATATTGGAAGTGATCTGTAGGTGGCACATTTGTTCCTCTTTGTGGTGGTTTGAATTTTCTTCCCCAAGTACAGCTTCAGGGGTGGGAAAACTGCCTTATAGACAGCGTATAGCTCCTCTCTAGCTCTAGTGTTTTGTCTGTTTACTCACTGGTTCATCAGTGGTCACTTCCATTGTTATATCTAATGGACCCTAGCTAAAGAACTGTGGTTTAAGGAGACAATGTTCGCAGCAGAGCTTACCTTCCATTGTTGAAATATCTAGTCAAAATCAATGGGTATATTGCAAAGAAGAAAAATAAGTGAGCTGTCCCTGTGTGAGAAATTATACAAGTGAGTTATCAGGACCAGCAGGGGGCAGTGTGTATCTACCAATTTTCTAATAAGTAGAGGAGCATCTGAAGCGGGTATGGAAGTTGTTCGGTGAATGTACCCAGCTGACAACATCAGCATGTTCAGAGACTGTGGCGTTGTTGACACATACTATTTCCATGCTACATCCTGAAAGAATTTATTTGTTAAAAAGCATCCATATTGAGAAGAACAATGGCCAAACCAGATGCATATGTTGATTGCATAGATTACAAGTTCATGACATACTTATAAATACTTATTAAGGATATAGGAGCCTCAGGATCCTGAGCAATATGGGGAAAAGTGTCCCAGAGCTTGCAGCTTCTAGAAGAGGTACTTTTAATCTTGTTGATCATTGGATTGTGATGGAGAGTAGCATCCAAAGCACTGAGTGAGTGTCTGATAGAAACAGGGTTGTCAATGTACCTTCTCAGCATCACAAATGTGATTGACCCTGAGTGTTGTTCTTGAACACTTGAAGTGTGGTTCACATTAAGGAACATGGATATGGTGACTGGTTTCTCAGTGGGATGGAAGTGCTCTATGTGTCTGAATGGGGTAGGACAGTCAATGCACCTTCTCATCATCAGAAATATCATGACACTGAGGAGCTTCAGGTGTCTCTTGAAAACTTGATGTGAGTTTTACATCAGTAACATGGATGTGATAAATGTATTGTCAGTACGATGGAGGACCTCAGTGTGTACGCGTGCCATGATGGAGCTTGAATTCATTTCTTCAGATACCAGAAGTTCACCATGCATTTACTAAGAGAAAAAACTACCCATTTTATCTAAAAAATTCATGTCTTCATCTGAGAAACATTCTCCCACTGGATTTCATAAATTAGTTGTGGTTGTAAAGACAGAGATGGTCCACACAACCATCAGTACCACATGAGTACCCACTTTTCCACAGTCTTTGAGCATATAACTTCACACCTTGGCATGGCGTTGGATTATCTTTACCTGGTGACAGCAGCTAAAGGAGAGTACATTCCTAGGAGCATGGCTAAGGTAGAGCCAGAGATTGAAGAGATCATGGCATCCTCTCTATATATTTCATTTCTCCATTCAGCTGCTGGACTTTTGGTTTGGGCTGAGGATTCCTGGAGCTTCAGGAAAACTGACCCTCAAGGATTTTGACTCAGATAGCTTCCCCATTTTTTTATGGGACTGTGGGTGAGGCAGAAGCCTGCCTTTGGTGTTGAAGTGATTAGATGGATATCCCAAGCCCTAGCAGAACAAACTCTGTAGAGAAATTTCAGGACAGATACCCACTGTGAATACACACAGATACATCTGTGAATAGATCATGAAGAACATGATGTAAATAAATATGGAAGTTCATGTGTTTCTATAATATGTAGAGTCAACTGGGTATAGGCTTAGTGGGATGTGTCTGGGACACAGCAGAGTTTTATTCATTATTTTTTGGTGAATTCTCAAAACTGATTTCCAATATAACTACACTCCCGTTAAGTGTGAGAGGGGATTATTCTTTCATGAAAACAATGGTGTCATTTGTATTCTTGCTTATCATCATCTTCTTGAGGTAAAATTTGAACATTAGAATTCCTTTTATTTGCAATTCAATTGTTAGCTAAGGTGTTTTATTATAGGACACAGAAAAACCTACCTCATCTGTAATTCCCCATGTTGACTAGGTTTCCTAATACAGGAAGGTGCTGTGTCGATTTAAGGAAGAGCAAATACATCAGTGATCTCATGGAGTACCAGGCCCTGAAGTCTACAACCTCAGCCTTCAGGTAAGATGTACCCATTAGTGTCTGAATGTTATTTAGCAACCAACTTCTTTCTAATTAGATTTGTGGTCTGAATCATAGGAAAGAGTTTTTCCCCGGTGCACCTGGTCAAAAGTCCATCACTAGAGTTGAAATATCCCCTAGTAGACCACAGTTGCACTGCTAATGGTTATTTTGTCAAGCTGCCTTATAAATATTTTGGTTCATATCAAGTAGATGAGTGTTGCTCTCATGTCTCAGTGTGCAGTGTATACTGAGTGATCAGACATTCATGACTGGTCAAAGTGCTGAGAATGATTGGCAGAGTACACAGGCACAGGTGAGTCAATAATGTCACCTTCTCACAAAAATGTTAATTGCAAAAAGGAGTGAGGAGTATGGTATGCATTTAAACAGAGGATTTGGACTTGAACCTCAGCATCCTGCTGCCTGACCCAGGTGTTTGCACTTCCTTCTTCTCCAGCTTACCTAGGGCCTTATCTAAGAAGTAACATGCTTATGAATATGCAAATTACTTGAATCTATGGTGGTAAATACAGGGATGTCCACACCCCATAGACAACATCAGATCAGTGTCCTCTCCACAGTCAGTGAACACACTATCCTTAAGGATGGAATGGAGCTTGATCATGCTCTTCCTCCTGTGTGCAACTACAGGTAAGGACCTCACCAGCTCCAGATCTGAAGAGGTGACAGGGACTGAGGTGACAATGACATCCACTCCACTCTGTTTTTCCCTCCACAGGTGTCCACTCCCAGGTCCATCTGCAGCAGTCTGGGGCTGAGTTGAGGAGACCTGGGTCCTCTGTGAAGTTGTCCTGCAAGGCTTCTGGATACAGCTTCACAGACTACTATATGCACTGGGTGAAGCAGAGGCCTGTACAGGGCCTGGAGTGGATTGGAAGGATTGATCCTGAAGATGGTGGTACTAGCTATAATCAGAAGTTCCAGGGAAAGGCCACACTGACTGCAGACACATCCTCCAGCACAGCCTACATGAAGCTCAGCAGTCTGACATCTGAGGACTCTGCAATCTATTACTGTGCGAAACACACAGTGCTACAACCACATTCTGAGTCTGTCAGAAAATCTGGAGGAACAGGAAGCTGCCCTGAGTGTAAGAAGACAGAAGACTTTAGCTGGAGACTTGCTCAGAAATAATAATTTTGAATTTTCGTTATTTCTTCTGCTTCCTGTTCACAGTGTTTTGTGCCTTTGTGAACTTTTTAAAAGAACATCTATGAGTAAAGTCATGTTGGTTTAGGTTGCCACTATAGTACCACAGACCTTTCAACATGTCCACCAGTGACAACCTCCATTGACATGTTTATTTTTTAATAGAACAATAAGAAAGGGAAATCCATGACAATGCACTGATAAAGACCAGCTCCAGCACAGAGGGTAAACCTAGGCGGGTCACAGTGGTGGCCCAGGTTTCTGCTACAGGCTCTGCAGCAGCCCAGATAAGGCTTATCTTCCTCAGGTTCCTCTAGTCAGGATGTTGAAGATTAACTATAGCACACAGGGTAAACCGTGGCAAATTGTAGCAGGGATTGACCAGAATGCAAGGGAGTCTTCCTGTTCTGTCCTCTGAATTGAATGCAATTCTCCAGTGTGCTGGAAAGGCATCTGTGAAGTGGCTGCAACACTTTGATTCAATGACTTATCTGGTACCTTCTGGTTATTTTCAAGTATCCAGAAACTTTACACTGCAGGAAGAGGAGACCTCAAAAATGGGTCCTGGATGTGTAAATGGCCCAAGAGTGAAATCCTGAGACAGATGTTTACTCCTGAAAAATGTTTGTCAAATCACAAGTTGTTCATTCCCTCCAGTCCAGAAAAAGCAAATAGTCTGCTCCCAAATAGTCCAATACCAAGCCTTTGAGAGCTTGCATATTCACCACTTACTGGTGTTATAAATCATAGTGTTTCCTGAAATTATAAGTGAAGAAATTCGTGTTTGGTATTCAAGGGTAACTTCATACTTTTCATTTTCATGTGTCCTTTTAGGCAAAAACAAAGTCTCCTTTTGTGTTATAATACTTAACTTCATTTCAAATTTATGTCTAATGTCAACATTGTGTTTTTTAAAGCTTTAATCGATGGGTCCATGAATGTTCATAGGGACAAATTCAGGTGGGGCAGGCTGAATTTATCAAGAAGAGGCAAAGTTTTCACCAACCCATGGAATTCCGTATTCTCTCCTTTGATGTATCACAATAACACAAGATTTCTAGGACTCCCTCCCTGAGCTGTAGCAGATTTTTGAGAGTATAATACTATCTACCAAACCTTTTGGGGCTTCTCCTTCATCAGAGTTTGAGTAACCAAATAGAGACCATTTATCAGTTAGGTGAGCACAGAGAGAACACTGTCAGTGATGATATATTTTTATTTACAGATTGCATCAAGGTAAGATTTTAGTAGATGGAACTCAAAGTAATAGATTTGTGTTATAAAAGATTTATTAGTAGAATTTCATGACAGAGATTAAACCACACAAAATAGATATAAGTAAAGGAGAGCTGCCTCCAAGATACCGAAACAAAGTCTATGCTAACCAGGCCTTTTGGAGGGAAAATAATCTTACAAAGCTGAGATGAAAATGTTTACCCACCAGCACTAAGCAGAAATTATGCTCTTCCCTGAAGATCATGCCTCTTCCAGGCAGTTCAGTGAGGCAGTACAGGGTCATAACTACATGAAGTCCTGGTCTACCATTAACTTCTCTGCTATCTATCAGGAAGAGCTTAATGCTTCCATTATAGATCTCTCATACAGGCATAGACTCTATGCTCATGTAACTCTGAGAAGGATAATAAGTGTCACGCGTGCTGAATTAATGGGCTTGAGTCAAAATCAACTGTATACATCTGAAATTCATTACCAATTTAATATCTCCATAAAATTGTGCTGACAACAGCAGAACAACAATGATGAAGGTAAAGCCATGTTTCAGATATAAGTCACAAGAATGGAAAGGCAATGTAGCAACAGTAAGTGCTGAAACCAGGGACACACACATCATCAGTCATGCAAGGAGTAGGCTGCCTCCAGGAAGCTCATGTGCATGCTTTTGCCAATCCAGCATGTGATTGCTCCCAGCAATGCATGATAAAAAATATCTCTGGTTAATGAGAGAGAAGAATGTTTGGTGCAATAGATGGGAATAATAATATCAATAGGACCAATTCAACAACCTAGGTCAAACAAAAATTTCATTTAATCGTCTCAATTCTGATGTAACCTCAAAGTGTCTTTTAACTCTGTCTCTGTGTTCCAGCAGAAGTTCCAGGCTTTAGAACGTAAGATAGACTATTCTTAAAATGTATTGCCATATAAGTATAATTCCTATAAATTGGTTAAAAGTTTTCATTGAACTCTTCTATCACCTCACTGTATGCCCAAGTCAAATTAGGTAGCTTCTCATAAAATACATACCTTTGGCCTATATTTCCCTCCCACACAGTGTCAGATCTTCAATAAGATAATGTAATCTAAGGCCTGTTAATCTTAAAAGGCTGATAATAAAGTACCAAGTCGGCTAACTTATTTGTGAATCTATATGGAAATAAGAATTAATAAGACAAAGAGAGAGAGAGAGAGAGAGAGAGAGAGAGAGAGAGAGAGAGAGAGAGAGAGAGAGAGAATATAAACCACTTACACACACTTTTCTTTTTTTTTTTTTGAGGTAGGGTTTCTCTGTGTAAATGTGGCAGTCCTGGACTCACTTTTAGACCAAGCTGGCCTTTGACTCGCAGTGATTCATCTACCCCTGCCTCACTGGGTGCTGGGCTTAAAGGCTTATGCCACCATGCCCATCTCTAATCTTAGATTTTAGAGAGATGCAGCAGAGCACAACTGACAGAGTAGTCAGAGACTGGAAGGAATTCTGGTGTATGTCATTTCAAAATACTGGATCCCTTCTAGAGATCTCTCATGCCTACTGAAATTCCCCAAATCAATGGGTCTTGACAGCATATCAGTGGCTGGAAGCTGTTCTGGGGGTGCCTAATGGTACAGACCTTGTCAATAAAGGATAACCACCTAGACAGCCCACATGCCAAGTAAGCTTCCTTAACAGCATCGCTTTTGCCTTCATACACCTATAGGGCACTTTATTTTTGATAAATAAATCAGTCATATATAATAGGAAAAAAAGACAGCATCTTCAAGAAATGATCTCATCAAAAAAGGATGGCTTCATGTAGAAGTATGCAAATGAACCCATATTCATCATTATGCCAAAACTCAATTTGAAATGGTTCAATTACCTCAATGAAAGGTCAGATACACTGAAAATTACAAAAAAAAAATGAATCACCTTCAATTTATTCATTTTTATTTTTTAAATTTATTTATTTATTTATTGGTTTTTCTTTTTTATTAATTTATTCTTGTTATAAATCAATGGTTATTCCATCCCTTGTATCCTTCCTTTCGTTCCCATTTTGCCCTTACTCCCCTTCCCTATGACTGTGTCTGTGGGGAACTTCCTCCCCCTTTATATGCTCATAGGGTATCGAATCTCTTCTTGGTAGCCTGCTATCCGTCCTCTTAGTGCCACCAGGTCTCCCCATCCATGGGATATGGTCAAATATGAGGCACCAGAGTACGTGTGAAAGTCATACCCCACTCTCCACTCAACTGGGGAGAATGTCCTGTCCGTTGGCTAGATCTGCGTAGGGGTTTGAAGTTTACGGTCTGTATTGTCCTTGGCTGGTGCCATAGTTTGAGTGTGATCCCTGGGGGCAAATCTTCCTATCATAATGTTCTTCTTGTAGGTTTCTAAGACCCTCTGGATCCTTCTACTTTGCTATTCTCCCATGCTTCTCTCATTTAGAGGTCAATAGGATGTCTTCTCCTATGACCCACTTTCCTGGTAAGTAAAGTTTTCATGGGATGTATCCCTTGGACTAGTGTCTCGATATAAGTGAGTATACACCGTTTGTCTCTTTTTGCTTCTGAGTGAACTCACTCATTATGATCATTTCTAGCTCAATCCATTTGTCCACAAATTTCGGGAATTCCTTGTTTTTAATAGGTGAGTAGTATTCCATGGTGTAAATGTACCACCGTTTCTTTATCCATTCTTCTAATGAGGGACACTTAGGCTGTTTCCATGATCTGGCTATTATGAATAAGCCTGCTATGAACATGGATGAGCCAATTTTCTTGTTGTGTGCCGGTGCATCTTCTGGGTATATTCCAAGGAGTGGAATAGCTGGGTCTTGAGGAAGCCCTATTTCCAGTTTTCTGAGATAGCACCAGATAGATTTCCAAAGTGGCTGTACTAGTTTGCATTCCCACCAGCAATGAAGGGGTGTTCCTCTCTCTCCATGTCCTTGCCAGCATGTGGTATACCTTGAATTTTTTATCTTAGCCAATCTAATGGGTGTAAGATGGAGTCTCAGAGTTGTTTTGGTTTGCATTTCCCTGATGACTAAGGAGATTGAGCATTTCTTTAAGTGTTTCTCAGCCATTTGATATTCCTCTGTTGAGAATTCTGTTTAGTTCCAAGCCCCATTTCTCAATTGGGTTACTTCGTTTGGTGATGTTTAATTTCTTTGGTTCGTTATATATTCCATATGAAGTTCAGAATTGAATTTTCAATGTCTTTAAAAATTGTGTAGGTTAGGTATTTTGATAGGGATTGCATTGAATCTCTAGATTGCTTTTGGTAAGATGGCCATTTTTACTATGTTAATTCTCCCGATCCATGAGCAAGGAAGATCCTTCCATCTTCTCATGTCATCTTCAATCTCTTTCTTCAGCGTTTTGAAATTTTTTCAAACAAGTCCTTCACTTGCTTAGTTAGAATAACTCTTAAATATTTTATATTGCTTGTGGCTAATGTGAAGGGTATGTTTTCCTAATTTCTTCCTCTGCAAGCTTGTCATTTGTGTATAGGAAAGCTACAGACTTTTTTGAGTTAATTTTGTATCCAGCCAATTTGCTGAAGGTGTTTATCAGCTGTAGGAGTTCTCTGGTGGAATTTTGAGGGTCACTTATGTACTCTATCATATCATGTGCAAATAGGGATAATTCGACTTCCTCCTTTCCCATTTGGATACCCTTGATCTCCTTTTTGTTGTCTTATTGCTCTGGCTAGAACTTCGAGTACTATATTGAAGAGATATGGAGAGAGTGGGCAGCCTTGCCTTGTTTCTGATTTTAAAGGAATTTCCTTGTGTATCTCACCATTTACTTTGAGTTTGAATATTGGCTTGCTGTATATAGCCTTTATTATGTTGAAGAATGAAGCCTACTAGGTCATGACGTATGATATCCTTTATGTGTTCTCGTATTCATTTTGTAAGAATTTTATTTAGTATTTTTGCATCGATGTTCATAAGAGAAATTGGTCTGAAATTCTCTTTCTTTGTTGAGTCTTTGTGAAGTTTAGGTATCAATGTGACTATGGCCTCATAGAATGAATTTGGTTATGTTCCATCCAATTATATGTTTTGGAGTAGCTTGAAGAGTATCGGTATTAGCTCACCCTTGAAGATCTGATAGAGTTCTGCACTGAAAGCATCTGGCCCTGGGCTTTTTTTGGTTGGGAGACTATCAATGATTGCTTCTATTTCTGTAGGGGAAATGGGACTATTTAGCTTGTTTATCTGTTCTTCACCCAACTTTTGCAAGTGAAATTGATCAAGAAAATCGTCCATTTCCCTTAGATTTTCAAATTTTGGGGCATATATGCCTTCAAAATAGGATTTTATGATTCTTTGTATTTCTTCAGCGTCTGTTGGTATGTCTCCCTTTTCATTTCTGATTTTGATGGTTTTGATACTGTCTCTCTGCCTTTTATTTAGTTTGGCTAATGGTTTGTCTATCTTGTTGATTTTCTCAAAGAACCAGCTCTTGGTTTTGTTGATTCTTTGGACTGTTTTATAAGTTTCCTATTTGTTAATTTCAGCCCTGAGTTTATTTCCAGATGTCTACTCCTTTTGGTTGTTTCTGCTTCTTTTTTTCCCTAGGGCTTCCAGTTGTTTCGTTAAGATGCTTAGGTGCAATGTTTCCAATTTCTTTTTAAAGGCACTTAGTGGTATGAATTTTCCTCTTAGCTCTGCTTTCAATGTATCCCACAAAATTGCTTATGTTGTTCCTTCATTTTCATTGAATTTCAGGAGTTCCTTAATTTCTTTCTTTATTTCGTCCCAGACCCAGTTGTCATTTAGCAGAGAGTTGTTTAGTGTCCACGTATGTTTAGGTTTTTTGTTATTTCTGTTGTTGTTGCATTGCAGCCTAAGTGCATGGTGATCTGATAGGAAACAAGGTATTATTTCAATTCTCTTGTATTGGTTGAGGCTTACTTTGTGACCAACGATGTGATCAATTTTGGAGAAGATTCCATGGGGTGCAGAGAAGAAGGTATATTCTTTCTTGTTTGAGTAAAAGGTTCTATAGATCTGGTAGATCCATTTGATTCATGGCATTGGTTAATGATGTTATTTCTCAGCTTAGTTTCTGTTTCAATACAGATGTTTCACTTTGCTGGTTAGAGTAACACCAATGTACTTTATATTATTTGTTTCTATTGTGAATGGGGTTGCTTCTCTATTTTTTCTCAGCCCTTTGGGATTTGGGTATAGGAGGTCTACTGTATTTTTAAGATTAATTTTGAATCCAGCTGTGTCACTGAAGGTTTGTAACAGCTGTAGAAGTTCTCTGGTAGAATTTTTGTGCTCTTTTATGTGCACAATCATCTGTGAATAGAGACCCTTTGATTTTTTACTTTCCCATTTCTTTCCCCTTGATTTATGTAGTTATCTGATTGCTGGAGATAGATTGTCAAGCACTACATTGGAGAGTTATGGTGAGAGTGGGGAGCCTTGTCTTATCCCTGATTTTTGTGGAATTGCTTTAAGTTTCTCACCATGTAATTTGATGATGTTTCTAAGCTTGCTGTATATTGTCATTATTGTATTTAAGGATGTGCCTTGTATCTCTGTCTATCTAAGACTTTTAACATGAAGGGGTGTCTGATTATGTGAAATGATTTTCTGCATGTGTTCACTTGCAGGGACACACCCACATATTCACACACACATACACACACACAAATTTGTCATATGCATTGGTCACAGCTACACTAACACATTATAGCTTTTAGCGGGTAAGTCAGCCCTAGAGCTGTCATTCTCAAAGCCTTAGGAAATATATCCAAGACTCTGAAAATCATTAGTCATGACCTTCCATGACTAAGAGAATATTGAGCTGGGTGAGCTAGATCCAGAGAGAAGAGGAATGCCTCAGGACCCACTCAACATTTCTTATAATTAAAGATACAGGGAAAAAGGAAAACACCACCCCTGCTAAGTCTTTACACACAACCATACAGCCCACCTGTAATACATATGCTGAATTAGCAAGCAGAGTGAAACACAGCTCAATATTTTCTTAATTCTAGTTACTTCTCAGATGGGCAAATATTTTTTGTACATTGGAACTAATCTGTAGGTGCCACATTTGTTCCTCTTTGTGATATTTCGATGTTTCTGTCTCAAGTACAGCTTCAGCGGTGAGAAAACTACCTTATAGCTCCTATCTATCTCTAGTTTTTAGTCTGTTAACTCACTACTTCATCAGTGGTCACTTCTATTGCAAGATCTAACAGCCCCTAGAGAAAGGACTGTGGTTCATGGACACATTGTCTGAGGCACAGCTCACCTTCCATTGTTGGAATATCTTCTCAAAATCAATAGGTATATTGCAAAGAAGAGAAGTAAGCAAGCTATCCCTGTGTGAGAAGTTACACAAATGAGTTATGAGGACCAGTAGGGGGAATTGTAGATCCACCAATTTTTCTAATAAGTAGCAGTAGAAGCAGATAAGGAAGATTTTCACTGAGTGTATTCCAGCAGTCTCTGTGGATTTCATAGCCAACATTATTATGTTCAGAGACCATGTGTTGTTGACACATACCATTTCCATGCTACATCCCAGGAGAGGTTATTGGAGCCTCAGAATCCAAAGAAACATGGGGGAAAGTGTCCCAGAGTTTGTTACTTTTATAAGAGGTGTTCATAGTCCTGTTGATCATTGTATTGTGCTGGACAGCAGCATCCAAAGCTCTGAGTAAGTGTCTGATAGAAACAGGATGGTCATTGCACCTTCTCAGCATCATAAATGTCTTTAACCCTGAGGAGATTCATGTCATTCTTGAACACTTGAAGTGTGGTTCACATTAAGGAACATGGATACGGTGACTAGATTCTCAATGGGATGGAAGAGGTCTATGTGTCTAGATGGGGCAGGATGATCAATGCATCTTGTCATCATCAGAAATATGGTTGACACTGAGGAGCTTCAGGTGTCTGTTGAAAACTTGATGTGTGGTTCTTATAAATCAATATGGATGTGGGGAATGGACTGTTAGTGCAATTGATGAGCTCTGAGTGGTTGGGTGCTAGGATGTTGCTTGAGTGCATTTTCTCAGATACCAGAACCTCACCATGCTTCTGACTATCAGAAAAACTGTACCAGTTCTATCTTATAAAAAATTCATGTCTTCATGTAAGACATATATTTCCTCCTGATTTCATAAATTAGTTTGTAGTTGTAAATATAGCCATGTCCTTACAGCCAACAGTACCACATTAGTACCCACTTTTCCACAGTCTCTGAGCACAGAGCTTCTCACCTTAGTGTGAAATTGGATCATCTCTACTTGGTGACAGCAGCTACAAGAAAGTGCATTCCTAGGAGGAGGGCTAAGGGGAACCAGAGACAGAATAGATCATAGCATCCTTTCTATAGGTGTCACTCCTAGGTTAAGCTTCTGGGGTCTTGGTTTGGACTGAGGAGTCCTGGAGTTCCATGAAATGTTATCTACCAAGTTTTTCACTCAGATAGCTTCCCTATTTCCTGTTTGTGGATGGTGGGTGGGTCAGAAGCCTGGCCGTGGGATTTAATTGATTGGATGGATATCCCAATCACAGGCAGAATAAAATCAGTAGAGAAATTTCAGATAGATTCACAGTGGATGCACTCAAAATGTCCAACACAGCCTACACTATCATTATTTATTTGTTCTTTTTTGGAAATCTAGGATAATTCCATTCTATAGCTGCTGTGAATAAAGCATGAATAACATGCTGTGAAGTTCATGTCCTCTATAATAAGTTGTAGAGTCATTTGATTATGTGCTTTGAGGGGACATAGATGGGATACAGGATAGTTTTATTTATTATTTATTAGTGAATTCTCCAAACTGATTCCAAAGTCAGAACACTTGTCTACACTCTCATCAAGTGTGAGAGAGGTTCAGCCTTTCATGACCTCCATGTCATCATTCGTATTCTTGCTTATCATCATATGACTGAGGGCAAAATAGAACATTAAAATTTCTTTCCTCTGCCTTTCGGCTGTTAGATAAGGACTTTGCTTGTAGGAAAAAGAAAAAAAACTACCTGCTGTAAATTCTCACTATTGGCCAGGTTTCCTATGTAGGAAGGTGCTGTGTAACTTGAAGGAAGAGTAAAGACATCAGTGATCTCATGCAGTACCAGGCCTCGCAGTCTACATCAGCCTTCAGGTAAGATGTACCCATTAGTGATTGCTTGTTACATAGCAACCGACTTCTTTCAAATTGTACTTTTGGCCTGAACCTTAGGAAAGAGTTTGACTAGGTAAACATGGTCAAAAGTTCATGGCTATAGATGAGACAGTCCCTAGTAGACCAAAGTATTCATTATCATGATGTCTAACTGCTTCACAAATATTTATATTTATAACATCGATTAGTACTTCTCTCTGCTCTAAGTGTGCAGTGTGTAGTGAGTGATGGAGACATTAATCATGGGTCAAAATGCTGAGAATTATTGGTAGTGTACTCACTCACAGAAGAATCAATGATGTCACCTTCTTACACAAATGTTAACTGTATATATCTGAAAAAAGGGAGAGAGTATGGAATGCATTTCCTCAGAGGATTAGGACTGGAACCTCAGCATCCTGCTGCCTGACCCAGGTGTTTGTACCTCCTTCTTCCTCTGCTGGACTATGGGTTTATCTAAGAAGGACATTCTCATGAATATGCAAATTACTTGAGTCTATGGTGGTAAATACAAGGATTTCACACCCCAAGGCAACCTCTGGTCAGTGTTGTCTCCAGAGTCAGTGAACATGCTATCCCTAAGGATGGAATGGAGCTGGACCATCCTCTTCATATTTTCTGTGACTACAGGGAAAAGGCTCACCAGTCCAAATCTGAAGAGGAGACAAGGACTGAGTTAACAGTGACATCCACTCTGCCTTTCTCTCCCTAGGTGTCTACTCCCAGGTCCAGCTGCAGCAGTCTGGAGCTATGGTGGCGAGACCTGGCTTCTGGCTATACCTTCACTGACTACTATATGCACTGGATGAAGCAGAGTCCTGGACAAGGCATGGAATGGATGGATGGAATAATCCTTCAGGAGGTGGTACTGGCTACAATCAGAAGTTCAAGGGCAAGGCCACACTGACTGCAGACAAATCCTCCAGCACAGCCTACATGGAACTCAGCAGCCTGACATCTGAGGACTCTGCTGTCTATTACTGTGCGAGAGACACAGTGTTGCAGCCACATCCTGAGTGTGTCAGAAACTCTGGTGGTGCAGGAAGCAGCCCCAGGCCTGAGAAGACAGAGGACATTAGCTTGGAGAATTGCTCAGAAATGATCATTTTGAGCATACATTTTTCTGCTTCCATTTCTTTGGCTCATAGTGTCTTTGTAAATTTTGTAAAAGGACATCTATGAATAAACTGATGTTGATGTAGGATGTCCCTACAGTACACTAGACCTTTCAACATCTTCACCAGTGACAACTTCCATAACCATATTTCTTACTTAAGAAAACAATAAAAAGTGAAAACCATGATGATGCATAAATACACACCAGCTCCAGCTCATAGGGCAAACCAAGGCCGGTTGTAGCAGTGGCCCACCTTTCTGCTAGTGGCTCTGCAGCAGTCCAGGTGATTTCCTAGCTGTGATGAAACTTATCTTCCTCAGGTCTCTCTAGCCTGGTTGCTATTGAGCAGCTCCAGGACACAGGGTAAACTGAGGCAGGTTGCAGTACTGCTAATTGGTCAGCTGGTGGCTGGTATTTTCCTATATACTTTAACTCTTAATCTTTTAGGCTGGTATCTTTGCTACTTACACTTTAACTTTGAAAATTCCAGGCTCGTGGCCTTGCTATTTACACCTTGGCAGACAAAGGAAGCAGATTTTTGTGAACCTCACACACACACATGCACACATACAATCAATTAAAACAACATGAGAGCTTACAAAGACAACATTCATCCACATATACATGAAGATACAGAATATATATATATATACATATATATGTATATATATATACATACATATTTGCATGCATACAAATAGAAAATATATACTGAGAGTCAGACATAAACAGATAGACACAATTTTGGATGAAGAAGATGGCTTCAACTACTGTCTAATTCTCTCTTGGGTTTTTATATGATTGGATACAAAGGCTCTCTATGTATGAAAAAATTATCTCATTCAAAATAGATAGAATCATTACATAAAAAAGGAGTTACCTTAGGACTATTGATCCTACTATCTAACAAGATACTTTGTTTATCACAAGTTTAAGGCAGCAGTTTTACTGTATGCTCATTATGAGTTCAAAGTAAAAGTTTTATCTTTTTCTAAATTCACGTGTACCTTATGTATTTTTATGTCAAAGTTTTTGTAGGGCACAGGTGTCTCTCTTTTCCTGTGTAGATAACCACTCATTCTTTGTTTCTATATTCATATTATCATTTTTTATCATTGTATATACCTGGGCCATATTCTTGGACTAAATCTAAAATGAATGTATTTCCTTGATTATTCAGTTATTTCAATCTTATTTTCCTTCCTGGTGTAATTCACATGGAGGTTCATAGAGCTCCTAAGAGTTTTCACTGTATTGTAGGAGGATTTAATCTTATTTGAATCAATTAGAAGCCATTATCAGGAATTATGAAATATGTGTAGGAAATCTACCCAACACAAAGAGTAGCAACTATTGGGGATATGAGTATCCTTTAGGCAGTAAGAGTCTATAACATGCCAGATATATGGAATAAGCATGGGAAGGCAGTATAGCAACAATAAGTGATCCTACCTAAACCAGAGACACACTGAAAGAGGCAGTGGGCTGTCTCCAGGAAGCTCATGTGTTTGCTTTTGCCAATACAGCATGTGAATGCTCTCAGCAGTGCATGATAAAAATATCTCTGGATTACAAGAGCAAAGAACTTTTTTGGAATACCTGGGAATAATAATAATATGAATATGGTCTGGAAAGTCCAAATAACAAACTGTGGTCAAACATACACTCATCTATCATCTCAATTCTGACATAACCTGAGGTGTGTTATAATTCTGGCTTTGTGTTCCATCAGATATTCCAGGCTCTTGGGTTATAAAATATACTTATATTAGAAAATACACTAATTCCTGTAATTTGGTCAAAAGTATTATTAAATAATTTCATAGAATTTATTTCTCACCTCACTGTATGTACATACCTTTGGCCCATATTTCCTTCCTTTCCTCTGAGTGTCAGTAACATGCCTTATATTCTCAAGCAATTACAGAATCTTGATGCAGCATCAACATTCACAGTCCGTTGTATACATTGTTATTTAGTGGTGGATATATAATTGTATAATCTTTATGCATTCATCTCACAACAGACATGTATTTTATTTCCAAAATTTAGTTATTGCAGACACTGCTGCAATGAAGTTTGATGTTCTAATATTTCTGATGTATGTTCCTTTTGGGTCATTTTGATGGGTTTTTTATGCAACCTACTCTAAAGGCCTGTATATATTCTATGAATATGAGAGATGCTGTAAATTCTCATAGCTTAGCAGGTTTGGCGATTTCAAGTC
>CAJRSG010018597.1:0-30540 GCA_907169655.1 Acomys percivali
CCTTTCCCAGACTCCTGCACTGGTTGATTGAGGGTATGTATCACCCTTAAGGACCCTTCCCCACATGGTTGGGTTCCTGTTGTTGATGGGTATCATAGGAATATCAACTCCTTCCATTCTCAGTGAGCGCAGGAGACAAACTCCCTCCTTCCTGAGCCCATTCCTCAGCAGGCAGAGCTCACTGCACTCACGAGGGTCCTGCCCTCAGCCTATCTATCCTGACTGTATTTATACCTACCTAACCTAGGGCATCGTTCACTCCATCCCCTAAATTTGGAGAGAATCGGGTTTCCTTACATCTAAGGCCACCGCCACCATCAATGAGAGGCTTTCCTCTCTCCTCTTTGAAGCATTCATATTGTCCAAAGGGGATGCTATCATCCACTGCCAAGGCCATCAGACAGACAAAGGCTTTGTCACCCTGGGGAATTGAATGGCCCATCTCTGGGCTGGCCGAGCAGTCTAGGGCCATGATGTGGCTCCCCCCTTTCCTCTGTATACACCAATAGACTCCTCTCCCCACCTCACCCTATCACCTAGGCAGAACGCCTCAGCTTAGCCAGAGGTTGAATTTCAGGAGCCCTATTTCAGGGGTCCCACTGGCACCTCACCAAAAGACCCAGCCTGATATGCCTCAGCTGTGTCCCGGAGGAGAAGGAGGGCTAATGGCATGCTCTCTGATCCACTTCCCAACCTGTCCCTCCTCTCACTAATCCCCTCCCCCTCCCCCTCCCCGTCCCCCAGGGGTCCTTACAGACCTCAACTGTCTTACTACCCATCAACCTCAGGAAATCCCATAACTCCTGCGTGTTCTCCTCATGTTGGCACTATGTTTACCTGTCCCTGGTGCAGACATGGCTTTCCTGCTCCATATGTGTTTGGTTTTCTTCAACAGGGGAACCGCACCATGCCCACTAGAAAACCTGAAACCGAATGTGTGTGCGGGACCACTAGGGTTGAGGCAACGACTTCTGCAGTCAGGCCACTAGAATTAGTGTCCAGAGATTTCTTACCTGCCTACAACCCCTCAGCATCTCTTTAGGAGGCCAACCCAAAAGGCCCTTTGCCTGGCCTGCCAAGCCCTCCTTCATAGCCCCTGGATTTCCTTTCTCCCACCTGGTGGCAGCCTTCACTCCTCTCTGTGCAAGCACAAGTTAACTCCTCCCCCCGCCTCTACCACACCAACACACTTTTCTCCTCAATCTGGTGAACTCCTTAGACTGACTGAACTGTCCACCCTTAAGCAATCAGTGACCAAAGCCTGATCCTTCAAAGTCACTGTCCTGACTTCCCTGTGTCCTTCTTTTTGAACCCCTAGTCCTCCTCTGTCTCTCTCCAACTCCACCTTTACCTGCTGTTTGATTCTCACCCATAAGTTCTTTAAACTCCTGTTCCTAAAACCCAGTACCCTCAAAAGTTAACTTTGGAGGTGCCCCCTTCAGACTGTCATGCCTTTGTCTTTGGACACTCCATCTCCCTCTGGCACACTCACTTGTACCAAATGTGGACACTCAGGGAAGCTCCTCCAAATATTCTGCTTTGACCTTTCCTTTGCTTGGCATACACCACTGGCCTATTCTGAACTTGCACCCTCCAAACCTGCATGTACTTCCTCGTTAACTGGCTAGGTGAATGAACTCTTTCATTTCTATCCCCTACAAAATCTCTTCTTTCCTTTGAGGTACTCATGCTAGCCTCTGGCTCCATCAGGGCCTCTAAGCAGTGCAGATGGTTCCTTTCCTCACAAACCTGAAAGTTCTGACAGAGTTGGGTACAGGGACCTACATCCTGTGAGTAATCAGTTAACCCTTCTTTCCAAGCAACTGTTAGAGGGCATCAACTATGTTGTATACCAGCTTCCTGACAATCCAAGACCAAATCTGTTCCCTAGCTGCTGTTCTCATGCAGAACGGCTAGGGTGTCTGTTTTCTAGATGCTACCCATAGGGCTATGCGCACACTTCTGGGTGAACAGAGCTATTTCTTTACTAGTAAAGAGATGGTGAATGAGGTTTAAAGGCTAGTGGGCTGGAAAGATGGCTTGACAATTTAAAGTGAGTGTTGCTCGTCTTGAGAATTGGGTTTAGTTTCCAGCACCTACACGATGTCTCACAACCACATGTAACTCCTATTTTAGGGGAACTGCTGCCCTATCTTCTGGCCTTTGTGGGTGGCAGGCATGTTTATAAAATTAAATGAAAATAGTTAAAGGATAGAGCCATTGCTCTTCAGTAGTTCCTCTATCTCATGATTAACCCTTTCACCTCTTTCGTGCTCCCGATTATCCTGGGACCCCTCTTCCTCCCTTCGCTCTACTAATCTTTCCAGAAGGCTTTGGCTGGCAGGATCACCTCACAAGAATGTCTTAAATCTGTCTTCCTCTTGGGTTGGAGAGATGGCTCAGGGGTTAAGAGCACTGAGTTCAATTCCCAGCAAGCACATGGTGGCTCACAACCATCCATTATGTGATCTGATGCTGTCTTCTGGTATGCAGGTGTACATACAAGCAGAGCACTGTATATAATAATAAAAATATATAAATCCTTAAAAAAAATCTGTCTTCCTCCTTCAGACCCTTTATTCCTAGGGCCATAACCCCTTCCTAGCAGCAAGTACTATTAGATACTTGGTGGAGCTGTCTTCCAACCAGACCATAGAATTTGAATTGAGAGAAGAGAGGCATGAGCATCTTGCCTTGAAGGCAGCTGCATTCTGGTCTCAACAGTGCCCCCTGTCATGAAAGTAATAGTTTCAGTTTCCTGAAACCGAATGCGGTATATTTGTTTGAGACAAGGTCTCACTCTGTACCCCAGGCTAGCCTTAAACTTAATATGTATTCCAGGATGACCTCAAATCTATGGTATTCCTCCCACACCAGCTTCCAAAATTCTGGGAACCATATACTACATGCCTGGTTGCAGTCAGTTTTTTTTTTTTTTTAAGATTTATTTATGTATTATGTATACAGTGTTCCGCCTGCATGCATACCTGTATGCCAGAAGAGGAAACCAGATCTCATTATAGATACTTGTGAGCCATCATGTGGTTGCTGGGAATTAACTCAGGACCTTTCAAAGAGCAGGTAGTGCTCTTAACCTCTGAGCCATCTCTCCAGCCCCAGAGTCAGTGTTTTTAATAAGTGTTTTAGGTAATTGCTAAGCTAAGAGAAATCTGAAAAGCACAGAAGTATAAAAGAAATATGGCAGATCAAGCTGGAATGAGAAATACATTAAAAATCATGTGGGCTTTAAATAACACAAGAAGGAACTCCTAATGATGTTGTTAAATATAAGCAATATTCATCATTAGAAACTCCTTTCCTTCTTGAGTCTCCTCTGGTCTTTACATCGGAAATGACACGAGAATTGTGTATGTGGGAAGAATAGGTTAATAGCTGTTGCCCTTTTTATAGTGAAGGAAATATGAGCTCTACCTGCACTCTGCAAAAATATGTGGTTGCCGGAATAAGACCTTTAACTTCATAGCGCAAACAAGGGCCAGTACAGATGACATGCATGGAATCTTTAGCCTGCCCCCACTGCAGACGGTAATCAGTGATTTCAGCGCCATTGCATTTAGGAATCTGAAAGATGAAACACACACAGAAATTTAATTCTTTCTTTTTTAAAATGGTCACTATATTAGATACCGTGGGAAGAAATAACACATGAAAGCTTGTAATCCATCAAGTGATACAGGATGGAGATGTGTAGGAACAAACACAGGCAAGACAGTGTAATAACATTAAAAGGCACAAGTTAAAGCAAGAAAAAGGACTTCCTTATTCCACATAGTAGATCAATGAAAACAAATATATTAATATTGTTTAACATTACCATTGGTTAGTATGCTAAAACGCATGCCCTGGTGAGCTAGCCTGTATAAGTTAAATTATCAGCTCTGCCATGCATTATTAACAGACTAAGCCTTTTGTGTCAATGTTAAAAACATACACCACTGCTTGAGACTGGGGGGAAAAAACAACCTAAATAAATCTATATGTCTAAATAATACGGCTAATTCTTATTTTTAAAAACGTAGTTTGTAAGACATTCACATGGTTGTAAAAGTGTGTTTTTAAATCTTGAATGTTGTATATGTACCACATTGTAATTACATGTTAGAAAAGAATACTAATCTGGGCTGGGGATATTGTTCAGAAGTAGAGTGCGTGTGTAGCGTGTATGAAGCCCTGGCTTCAGCCTTAGTGCCACAGAAAAGTAAACTTCTTACACATTGCTTTGCCTTCACTGTCTCTTGCATTGGCTTTACAAATTCAATTAGTTACCTACTGGTGGTCTATTTTGGTCCCAAATTTATAGTTGAGATCTGAAGAGTAGATTATCAGTTCTGTAGTCCTCACGACATGAGCGGTATTAGATCCCAGGCACGTTTTAGAAACCATGGTCCCAGGGTTTTGGGATCCTAATTCCAATCTATGATTAATTTCATTCCCCCACCCCCTGCCCCCAAATGCTCCAAGTAATTAACATGTTTGTGTATCAGCAAAATGAATAACAAGTGGAATTGGTAACATACTTCCCAACTGACAATAACACAGGTTGGACCCTTGCAGGTTAGCACAGGTGTACCACACTGAGAAGGAGGGTGCCGGGCGGGGACAGCTCCACACTTCGTTGAATGAGATCCAAGCTACAAATTAAACAAACATACAAATAAACAAACACATGCATGACTGTGCAAGCGTGGCCACTCCTCATCTTGGCAACAGGTACAGTGCAAGCATGTATGCATTCAAAGTGAAATCAGTACAAGTGGGCCATCTGAATAGTACGGCTTTTCTACTCCTATTTTATTTTTAACCAGAAACTGTGGGTTCTGCAGGAATTAATTTACTTACTGCACACTTCTTTTCAGAGCCGTGGCACTCCTTTTTGTCATTCTGAGAACCGTTTCCTTTTTTGTCACACACAAGCGTTTCCAGGTTCCCATTAACAGAGCGATTGCCTACAAAATATGTAAAATGCACTTAGTTCCCTCCCAATCCCCGCCAATCTATCTTTGTACTAGTGACTGAAGCAAGTGTTTTGTGAATACTAAGCACACATATTATCATCTAGCTTCACACTAAGTCCCTAGTTTTTAGGGATGTTTCTTTAACATACAACATATAGTAGAGTGGGCTAAGACAACTCTTTTCAAATGCTTAGAGACTCAAGGCTTCTTGTATCAATTAACTTCATAATTTGACTTAGACATTAAAAAGTTGGGTTTTCAAATACTGAGAGTTGGCTTGCTAAGAATTATTCAATTCTGTACTAAAAGGAAAGTCTAGTTGATAATATTAACATGTGCACACAAAGCAAAAGCCACAAGACAGGAAGTTTAGGGACAGTTGTCAATCACACAAGGAAGCCTTATACTTACCAACGAGGTTGGCCTTCTTGCGTTTGGTTTTGCCATTTAAGGGCAGTGGTTGACAAGACTCAGGAGGAAGAGTAGGTGTCTGAATTGTCAACACATCTGAAGGCTAGGAGAAATAAAAGGTTTATTACCACTATATGAAATTCAAGATCAGCTTTAGAAAACATTAAGTAACATAACAGTTTATTTCAATACTCAATTTGAGAACTTTTCTTTTCCTGTTTTCTTACCTGGCTTTGTCCTTCAGGTGAAACACAAAAGACTCTCAGTTTATATGTGGTGTCTGGTTGGAGGTTATCATACAGAAATTCCTGTAGAGTGCCTTTGTAGATTATTTTCCAGAGATTCGCTGAAGGAAGAAGAGAAAATTGGTTCAGTGTATTCATAAATAATCTATAAATTTTATAGTTCCCCATTAATAATAATATATGCATTATATACATACATATGCTAAGAAACAACCATTTTGGAATAGCACTTGATCCAATAATCATTTTATGATTGTTAAATAATTTCATTCCCAATAGAATTCAACAAAAAGTATAAGGGATCAATAAATAATTATTTCTTATTAAAACCCAAAGGAAATCAATTACATTCTGGGGCTTGGTTTAAAGGTGTGTATTAATACCAATTTTCTGGTTCTGGTAATTGCACTATGATTACAAAAGATGTTAATATTAGGTGAAGCTAAATGAAAAATTTACAGGGGATCCCTACTATTTTTCATAATTTCTATATGACTATAATAATATTTCAAAATAAAAAATTTTTAAATTTGTATGGCCTTACCATCATCTGAATTTTGATTAACTTCTAAGATGTAACTTGAAATGTTCGCTCCACCACTATCTTTGGGTGAATCTAAAGGAAAAAAACTTAAGTGATTCTTGAAAACACAAGCCTTTCACTAAAATTATATTTCCTAAATTATAACTTTTCACAGAAAATATCATCATGGCACACTGTTATATTAATATCTATATATTAAAAATCTCAAAACAATACAAGATACATATATTTGGTATCACTCATCAATCATTTAGATAGTATTTCAAAGTTATTGGGAAGAGACTAAAATGATAAGCATATGTGGAATAATTATCATTTACCTAGTTTAGAGATAATAAATTTATATAAATATAATTTCTGGTTAAACTGACATTTATCTCTGACACTGACTTCTAACTATGGTCCTTATATTGGATATATATAAATTTTACTTGGAAGAAGGCCATGTAAGGATCCATATAAAGTTCAACAATTTGTTCATGTGTGAATAGTTAAGCTAGAATAGGAAATTCAATAGCAAATTAGAAAAAATAATAGGGTTTACAGCTAAACTTATTTCTATGGCAGAATATTTCACAAGCAAATAATATTTTACTTAGGGCAGTTGCAGAAAGATTTCTTCTCAGTAGTGAATACTAATATGGAAAAAGCAAAGTTTAAACATAGAAGCATTATTTACCCCATCCAATTTTCACTTGGTGTGCATGGATTGCTCCCACCACATAAAGATTTTTAGGGCATCCAGGCCTAGCTGGACGAGTACTGTATTTCACTTCTCCACTGGAATTGCTTCTTCCTTCCAGATTGTAGGCAAAAATCTGTTTGAGTAGAAGAGAATATTTTGTTGATCACTGGAAATAAAAGTCTGGTTTAATAGTGTATAGTGTGCCAGCTGAATGAGAATTTACAAGTTAAATGCAAAGTAAGGTTTCATTTCAAAGAAAAAAAAACAACACTCAGTTTTATCCAGTGATCTTATATGAAAGCATCACACCAATTTATAAGTCATGCTGCATACCCGAAACTTGTATGTAGTATTTCTCTGAAGATTTCTTAGCGTGCAGGAGAGGTCTTCTCCATTGTATTTAGGCTTAAAACCCAATTTCTGAAAACGAAGGACAGTGAATTTAGGAAAAAAGCCTAGGTTCAAGGTCTAGCCTCAATTTACTGTCTACCTGAATGGTCTTGAGAAAGTAACTTAGTCTTTCTGAACCCCGAAGTGGTTTGCACATAGGTTATGGCTGTTAGCTTGGTGTTCTTGTGAGACTCCTAACAGTGGGAGTGGGTATATTTCTGACTCTTTTGTGTGCTCGTGAGCCTCTTTTCCTCCTACTGACAGGCTTCTTTGAATAGAGACCAAATAGAGCACGGAGGTGCTGTTCTTGCATTAAACTAGTTGCGGGATAAGGAGGCCTGTGCAGACTTGCCCTGTATTGATCCCGTTCAGGACACAGGGACTCAAGGTTGGTTTTTTTTTTTCCAAGTTAGAAGCGAATATAAAAAGGTATGGAAAGCTCAGGCTAAAGATCATAGTACCGGAAACCCCCCCCCCCCAAAAAAAAAACAAACAAAAAAAACCAAAATGAAACTTACAGATTTTGCTTCCTCCATCTCTAGCACATAAGTAAGAGTGTCATTTGGGTTTGGGTTTGTTGGTGCACACCATTCTAGCGACAAACTGTGGGCTCCTGCTTCTTTCAGCTTAGGTGGCAGTGGTGCTGGAGGTGTGTTTCCTGATGTATAGAAGACTGCTATTTCACTGAAATTACTAAAAGGATGTAAAAATGAAAGCATTAGTTTCAGGATCTGATGGCAGTATAGACTTTCAATGGTGCAAAATAAAAAAAAAATTCAGTGTACCTGAAGCCGAAGTTATTTTTGGCAGCTAATCTGAATGAATACTTTGTAGAAGCACTCAGTTTACAGATCTTGTGCTGTTTCATGGGCCCAGTGTAACAGCTTTTGAAGTCTTCACCTTTACCCTTTGACAATGCACACAGAATATTAGAATTTTTAAAATATTACACTTAACATATGTTCACATAGCGTTAATCAGTCACAATTAGGTGATTCTTAAAAATAACTCTGAATCAGATCTAAGCCAGATGGGGTCCCGTCGCTAAGAGGGGGAACTAGACACAAGCCCCCATCCCTGACCTAGAAGCTGTCTCCAACTGATAACTACTTGCAAAGAAAAAAAGTTAGTTTCCTCCAAGGGAGTCTCACTGTGTATACAAACCACAGTTAAGGGCAGGCCCCATGCCCAGCAGTAGTTGGCCAATACAAAAAGAACTCAACCGTAATTTTGGAGGTTTGCTGTGTCTGGCATTTAAAAAGCCCTACAAGTCTTACGCTTATATATTATGGCTTCTGAGTTGGTGTCTTTATGAAATTTCTGTGTGTGTGAATCTGTGTGTCTCAGTGCTTATGAATGTTTCTTATGCTTTTTCTCTGGCTCTTTTTGTTTCTGTTCTTTTGTTTGTTTTGTCTTATTCATGTTTGTTTTTATCTTACTGTATTGTTTTATCTTACTGTATTTTCTTCTTTCTGTTTTTAGATGCCAGTTTTCTAATGAGAACAAGTAAGGGTGTGGATTTACATAGGGGTGATGTAGGAAGGGGGGCTGTAGAGTTGGGGAAGGTGAAACAGTAATCAGAATATATTGTATGAAAAAAATCTATTTTTAATAAAAAATAAATTTAAAAATAAATGTGCATACCTCATCCCATTCCAAAAGAAAGCCATTTATTTTGGATCCATTATCATTGCAACCCTAAAAAGATCAGAATGATAAAATTATGATGTTTAACTGTTAGGAATGGGCAGTTCATTTTTTTATTAATTATCAAAATTATATCAATATTTCTCAATTCACTTGGCATAATCTTTTAGACAGAAGAGAAACATTATGAAGAGTGTTGGAGAAATAAGTTAGGTGAAGTATGTATAATCTACAAAGTTCAAGATACAGGAGTGTTTTAATATCACATTGAGATGCTTTTGTCAGTAAAATACTTACTTTCCATTGTAAATTCAAGCTGCTCTTGGTTCTGTTAATCAGTGTGGGTGCAAGAGGAGCGTCTGGTTCACAGCCTGGTGTTGTAAAGCTAACCACTTCAGACACGCTTCTGTGTTCTGCGTCTTTTATGATTGTAACTCTGAAAGGGGGAACAGCAGTTGTTTAAGCTCTCAAGTACAGAGTTGCAAGCTTGTGATTCCAGATGCATTTTTTGTTGTTTCTTTTGTTAGCATATATTGATTATACATAGTAATGGATTTCATGATGTCATTTTCATATATGCTTATCCTCCCCGCTCTCCACTACACTTTTTTGCTCCCTACCCATTCTCATAGATCCCTTTTTTTCTTCCTAACTAGTCCCCCACTTTCTACTTTCATGGTTTTTCTTTTTTTGCTGACCTAATGAGTTTAAACTATGGTTGCTTACATGAGTATGAAGGTGGGGTTATGTGAAGCTGGAAGAAAAGGCCATGTTGCTGGCAAATAGCTAGGTTGACTCAGCAATTCTAGGTACTAAACACATAGATTAAGGAGTCTTGGATGGCTACAGGCTGCTGGTGGGTTGTGTGTGACAGACTTCTTACCTTAAAAAGTAGACCTTGCAAGGTTGTAGATCATGTAGGGGTACAGTCACTTCATCACCACTGTGAAGACAACCTTTGTTTATATGGGATCTCACATATATTTAACAGCTAAGTAAGCAGTCCTAATTTCATAATAACTGACAAAGAACCACAATTCTCCTTGAACGTTAAACCATTTTTACATATGTGCAGAACAATGTTATAAGTAGGCTGCAGCCTCCATTGAGGGGTAGCTGTGCTTCACCAAGCATAGCAAGGTTTTGAGGGATGATACGATCTGGGAGGTATATAGTTTTCACAGCTAGCAGACACTCTGTGGAGCTGCTCTAGGTCTCTAAGGCAGGTGCTCAAGTTCAGAGGGTGGGGGATGCACATCTACCCATCTGTACCAAGAGGAAGCTGAAGGAGCTGGGCAAGGAGCTGGTAGTCATCAGGAAAGCAGCCACCTCAAAGCATTGAGTTTGTCTTGTCCTTTCATTCAGTAAATCTTCATACCACGCACCAGAAATTATATTACTAATTCAGAGCAGCCAATTTGCATTGTACTACCGCACACATTTAACTGAAATAGTACAGATCTGCTTTTAAGTAGCTCATTTAAAAGAGGGTAGATATGAAAAGCTGCAAAGAACACCATGTCTCACGGGATTCATTCATTCGTTTTCAGAGGGATGTTTCTGGGTGGGATCCGATCTGTTACATGAGCAGAAGGATGAGATTCCTGCACTTATGTCTGCCTGAGCAAACACAAGCACCTGTGTGCCCCACCACACCAGGGACTTCTTCCTAGCTCTAGATCCTCAAAGACCCCTCTAAAACCAGAAGCTGTTGATACCTTTAAGCAAAGGCCACTTAAAAGAGAAGATTATAATCAGAAAGCATAAGCAAGCAGGCAACCTCCTTCCTGTGCTGTGGCCCCTCCTCTTCTCCTTCCTGTGCTGTGGCCCCTCCTCTTCTCCTTCCTCCTTCTCCCAATGCTGAGAGCTAAGTTTTATTTCTTTTCAGGCTAGTGATACTTGCAATGTACATTACATACCAGAAACAGATTTCCCTTCAAGTAAATTTTCTATTTCCCCGTCTCCCCTACCCAGCAGAGAGAGGATGGAGGGCTGTGGTTTTTAAATCTCGCAATTTTACCTGCTCGTTATCAAAGAAATAAAACTCTACACAAATTCCTGTTTTCACTTTGAGTCTCTGGCTAAAGATGACAAAATTCTAGAAATAAAACTGTGAAAGTTGATTTTTCAAAGTATTGTACATGATTCTCTGGCCTACTTATTGCCTAACTGACCACGGGTATAAGATTGTCTCTTACCCTCTATTTGCATGTCTTTCCTTCCCTGTCTCTCTCAGTTTACATGCTCATCCAGGCCGGTTGCTGTTTGGAACATGTGCTGAGCAGCACGTGCTATCTTCCATGGTCTTCTCCCCAGTCCTGGTTCTATCTTTTGATTCGTACCCCTGAACTTATCTTGCTGTTGTCAAAATGTCTTTCTTAGAATCAGCTCTGGGAATGAAATTCTTAGCAGAGTTCAAGTCTTGAATTCCCAGTGCAATCTAAATCATCTCACTTGTTTACCCAAAGACCACATCATGTGGCACAATTTGTTCCTAAAATGAACCAAGTGAAAAATGAGGAGGAACTGGAGGTTTTTTTTTTTTTTTTTTTTTTTTTAAATTCTCCTTCAGTTCAATTTTGTCTAATAGGAAGCCTGTGGCTGAAAATGAATGAACTGACATCTGTCTGTCTGTCTGTCTATCTGTCTGTCTGTCTAGGTTTTTCAAGACGAGGTTTCTCTGTGTGGCTCTGGCTATTCTGGAACTCACTCTGTGGACCTGGCTAGCCTCTAACTCAGAGATCTGCCTCTCTCTGCTTCCCCAGTGCTGGGATTAAAGGTATGCGCAACCACTGTCTGCTGGTATTTAAATAACATACTTAATGAGCTTTGTGGATTGATTTGGTAACATACTACTAGAAATCTACTCCTGTCAAAAAAGAATTTAGGAAAAAATGAAGAATTTAGCCTAAGTATAAGTTGGGGCACAATGACCATATGTCTATACAGTGTATTTGAATTGAATAATGAGAAAAAATGAAAAAGACTTACGTATAAATGTTTTTATAGATTCCGTTTTTACCATTGCTAGACAGTGCCAATTCAAATGTCATAGGAGAATTAATATCATGTTTTTCAGTACTGTTCAGAGTCCATGAAACAGTAGCAGATCTTGTTTGAATATTAGAAACCTAAAATGAAGAAAATGCAAGGAGTATATTTAAAATTCATAATCTATATACAGCCTTTTCTTTTTTCTCTTTCTTTTCTTCCAGCCTTAGGTCTTATTTGATATTAGATGTAAACACATATTAGGTCCTTAAGTACTGTAACTAAATAATTAGCTACAAATCATATCGTTAATGATGCACACTGGCTTTTACTGCACTGCTGACGAAGATTATGAAAATTTTAACACAGTAAAGGCTTTAAAGAAAAATAGCAGTGAATTTGTGTGGTTTAGATGGAAAAGGTAAAAGAGCAGGAAATCCTCACTTTTGTTACTTACCACAGGTTTTTCAATGTTGAAAGAGCATGGCTGTGTTCTGCATTCTACACTGTGTTCTAAAAGTAAGAAAAAAAATGCACCTCAAACAAAATAATATATTGGCAAAACCAAGAGAAAATAGTTAGATCTGTTATCTTACTACAAATATTTTATCACTATGAAACTAATAAGACATAAGTATAATTTATATTAAAACATTTAAAACAGACCCAGGTAGAAATAAGTATTAAATTCTAGTAGGATATTTACAAATTTCTTCAATTTAAATAAAATCAGACAAATTAAGTAGGATTGAAATGTGCAATTTTCCATTAGAAGATAACTAGGAAAAAATTCAAGGCTGTATTTTTTTTTAATGTGTAGTTGTGTGTGTGTTGCTAGGAAACTAATCCAGGGCCTTTGGCATACTACACAAGCACTTTACCACTGAGATGCATTCTAAAATTCTTCATGATTTTAGAAGACAGCCTAATTATGACTTTGCTTACACTATGTGGACTTCAAAAGTAGAGTAAGAGTATTTGCTACAACATATATAAACCTGAAGGACATTATATTAAATGGAATAGGCCAAGCACAGAAAAACAAATAAGTCATGATCTCACTGGCATGTAGAATTTAGTAATGTTAACCATCGAACTCCTACTCTGATCTAACCAATGGACAGGACATTCTCCACAGTCATGTGGAGATCAAGGACTGACTCTGACATGAACTCTGGTGATCTATATGTGACCACTTCCCCGTGGTGGGGAGGCCTGGTGGCACTCAGAGAAAGGATAAGCAGGCTATGAGGATGAGAGTTGATAGCTAACCTATGGCCATAAAGTGGGGGAGGAGGTCACCCTCTATCCCAGGCCTAGGGGAGGGGAATAGGGTGAAAGAGGAAGGGAAGGAGGAAGGAACGGGAGGATACAAGTGATGGGATAACAATTGAGCTGTAATCTGAATAAAATAATAAAATAAAAAAATTTAAAAAGAGTTTAGTAATGTTGAAAGAAACATCATCAGGGAATAGGAGTGGGGTGGAAGAGAATGGGTAATTGCTGATCAAAGGGAACAGCGTTTCATATAGGAGCAATAAGTTTTGAGAGCTATTGCATGGCAGGGTGATGCTAGTCAATATAAGGTATATTTCAATATAAGGAACATATATTTCAAATGTTTCAATATTATAAAAAAAAAACCCGATTGGTAAGTGAGATGATGGATGTTAATTTCATTTACTAATTCCACATTATATAAGTGTGGGTCAAACTGTCACATTGTACTTTATAAGTGTTGGCTTATTATTTGTCAACTAATAAAAAAGAGATGATTAAAAAAATGGAGGAACAGCTATAATGAGGTAAAGCGGAAATAGAAGCAGAGAATGGCACCTTAATGTTTAATATGCGCTGGCGAGGTGACATGAGAGTTTAGGTGCTTTCCACATTTACCAGGGCCCTGCATATTTGAAATGAGAAAACAAACTCCCACAAGTTGCCCTCTGACCTCCCTCATTCACATACATACACAGGCTAAATAAATAATTATGTGTAGTAGAAATTTATTACAAATGCGCTTAGAGTCCAAACTATTTGGCTTGAGTACTCATTGGCAACAAAACTGGGCTCCTGGGTTTACCTTTTAGAGCTGCATTTGACGACTGACTCTTCTTTTGTTTTCCACCTGATACTTGCTTATTGTCTCCACCTCCCATATTATTCTCTCTCTTTCCATGACTGTTTTCAGTATAAGCCCCGGTATTGTTGGAAATGTTGGCAGCACCAGAAGGTCTGAGAGCATTATTAATCGAAGAGGGGATATGAGCATTTTCAGAGATGGAAGTGTTGTGTGCATTCTTGGACGCATAGCTCGGAGAACTGTAAGTATCCGATGATTTGTGAGTTTTATAAGAGGTGTCTGGATTGCAACTACTTCTGGAAGGGCCTGGAGGGCTGTTACTGATGTCAGAGCAAAAAGTAGTGTTTGAGGTAGAAGTGCTAGGGGCATGATCAGAGGAACTAGTGATTTTGTCAATACTCTTAATGCCTGGAGGACTGTCAACAATGCTGTTTCTTGGAGTATTGTCAGTAGTGGTAGTGTCTGAAGTGGTGTTATCAGTGTGAGTGACTGGAGCAGTAGCCACAGTATAAGGACAGAGAGTACCAGAAGTACCAGACACATCAGCGGCTTTGTTCAGGAGCAAAGGGGTGTCATTAAGCGTGGAGCTATTCTTCTGTTCACCAAATTGGCGATCTCTCATTTTCTTCCTTGAATAGTCTCCTATTTTAATAGCCTTTTCGTCAAATTGGTTGTGATGTGCTCTTCCGGGAGGATAGGTTTCTAAAAGAGATAATGTGATCATGTTCAGTAATTGTAATTATTGTATTTTCTCAAGTTCTTTCTTTCACCTAGCCATCAAAAGAGCACTAATAAGTCATATTGTCCTTTAAAAGTTTTCTTACTTTGCTTCAATATAAATATTCAGCATTTATGTTTATGTCCTATGTATATGTATTTATGATATCCTGATAGGCACAGAAAAACCATGAGCAAGTACAGTATTTTCCTAGATAGCAACTTCCCTTTCAGATCTTTTTTCTATTTGTTTGTTTATTTCCTTTTTAATTTAATTAATTTATTGAGATTACAACTCAGTTGTTATCCCCTCACTTGTATCTTCCCGTTCCTCCCTCCCTCCCTCTTTCACCCTATTCCCCTCCCCTAGGCCTGTGACAGAGGATCTTTTCCCCAACGATATGGTCACAGCCTATCAAGATCTTAAGGTCTTGATGATTGTGCTGAGAATCCTCCGGTGTCCTTTATATTCCCAATAGATAGCACAGAGAGTCAAAATTTTTTATGATTTTCCACTTTAATTTTATAGACCATGTATCAAAAATTACATGCTATAGAGAATCAAAACAAATATTTATAAAAGTTCAGTTTAATGAGTATAGGTCCTAAACTTTAGGCACTGTAAGCATTTTACCTATCGACTCTCATCAGTCCTAAGGTATATGTGTGATATGCAATCATTCATGAAAATGGTCTACTCGTTTCCATTTTAATAACTGTCCAAATCTGTTCACTTTTAATGAACTGAAAATATTTCATATTTTTTCCACTTTTGTAAAGTTTTCTGTTTTGATTGGCACATATTCATTGTATGTAGTGATATGTGTCACAAAAACATTTTCACACAAGTATGCCATGTACTTTGCCCAATATCTACCCCCTTTCTTTCCCCTCCCCTTCCTGGTCTTCTCCAGTTTTTGAGATATCTGTTGTTGTTGCTGTTACCCTCCTCCTCCTCTTGAGACAAAACTCACATAGATCCAAGGCAGGCCTCAAAGTCTAGCAGAGGAACCCTTCTGCTTCCACATTCAGAATGCTGACATTAGAGGCAGCACTCCCATGCCTAGCTTTATGTGGTACTGGGATGAGACCCAGGGCTTTGTGTATGCTAGGCAAGTACTCTACTGACTGAACAATAGTCTCAATTCCCAGACAGTCTCATTTCTACTTCTATGTCACATCTATGTTTATATCTCAAAGACAGTGTTTTGCACTTAAGAAAAGTATATTCTGCGGGTACAGAGATGGCACAGTGGTTAAGAGCAGTGACTGCTTTTCCAGAGAATCTGGGTTCAAGTCCTAGCACCCACATTGCAGTTCACAACAGTCTGTGACTCCAGTCCCAGGAGATCTGGTGCCCTCTTTTGGTCTCCACAGGCACTGCACACACAACATACAGATACACATTCAGACAAACACTTCATACAAATAAAAATGAAATCTCAATAGAAGAAAAGCATATACTACCGAGATGCTCCTGGTATAGAAATGATGCCGGTGGTGGTAGCAGTGGCAGTGGCGGTAGTGGTGGAGGTGGTGGCAGTGGCTGTGAAACAGCGTCTTGGATGAAAGCTATTGGAAATTCCACCTGAGTTGGGGGATACAGAAGTTGAGAGGGCTGTGAGTACGTGAGTGATGGTGTTGTTATGCAGGGCTGTTGCACAGGAGCTACCAGAGGCACGTGACAGTCAAGTGTCTGAGGCACGATGATAATTTTTTCAATTCCGTTTTCTTCCACCACCTAAAAGAGAAGATAGAATCAAATGTACACGTTAAAATTCATAGAAATCATTGTTTTGGATCTATGTCATATGATGTGACTTTAGAAGTGTCAGAGGCCAATAATCAGGAAGGTAGTATCATTCTTCTCCCCTCCCCCACCCAGGTAGCTTGATTTCTTTTGAGACAGTGTCTCACTGTGAAGTCTTTGGAACTCATGTAGATCATGCTGACTTTGAACTCACAGAGATCCACTTGCCTCTGCCTCCTGAGTACTGGTATTAAAAGGTTTGTGGCCCCCATGACGGCCTGTAGCTAGCCTTTTATTTTATTTATTTATTTATTTTTTAAAGATTTATTTATTATTTATACAGTAGTCTACCCACATGTGTGCCTGCCCACCACAAGAAGACACCAGATCTCATTACAGGTGGTTGTGAGCCACCATGTGGTTGCTGGGAATCGAACTCAGGACCTTCAGAAGAACAGATGGTGCTCTTAACCTTTGAGCTATCTCTCCAGCCCGTAGCTAGCTTTTTAAAGAAGAGGTAATTTCTGCCACATTTCAAAACCTTAAAGTGTAACATATAATATAAAAGTATCATTCCTAATCCTTACTGTTTGAATACTTCCCAACTGGAAACTACTGTTAATTTCTTATGAGCACTTCTAAAATTTCTTATTTCCTTTTTTCTTATTATATCACAATAGCATTATTCTACCATCTCATACTTTTCTATTTTATTTATTATATTTAGTAATATACCTTTGAAAACTTTTATGTATAGGTGTATAATTTGCCCCTCCCCCTTTGTTTTTGTTGTTTTTCAGATAGGGTCTCTCTATGTAGCCCTGGCTGTCCTGGAACTCACTTTAATAACATATCACTCCAAAGTTGTAAAAATGTCTGTCTGATAAATTCTTTAAAGTGAATTGCTGAGTGCAAGTATTGTGCACTCATATTTTCACTAGATATTTTCTTACAAGTAATTCTGTTTAGAATGAAAGTACATTATATTGACGTGTTTAACATATTCTGCATCTACACCACTATGCAATATTCACAACCAAATAAGCCATGAAGACAAAGGCTATGAGGAAGAATAACAAGACATTTTCTCAAGTACTATATTTCCAAGGCCACTGAGAATTTTATTAATCTCAATATAAGTGTTATCTGCCTGCCATTTTAAGTGAACAATAAATATTTGAGGAATTTTAAAATAAGTTTTCTTAGGTCTTTAAGAATGAAATACTACTGAGTTTAAAATACTAAGTGATTTTAAAGACTAAAGATTATACATTACCAGAAGCCATTACTGTAAGAATTGTATGGTACTTAAGGTGGATAAGTAAACTCTACAGAGCAATGGAAGATTATTAAGTATTTAGTGTCCTAAATTCAGTAAACAATTAGATATCATTTATGAGACAATCTAAGGGAGGTTTGGTTAAAGCCAATCACTTGAAATAATTACAGTTAGAGGAAATATTTAAAGAAATGTTAACAGTAAAGTATCTATTATCATATACTGACACAGTAAAAAATGTTAAGTGATAAACTTTTAAACACAGAAAAACCACATTAGCATACCTGAGATATGTAACCAGGAGGAAGGTATATTGGTGGCAAATTACCAGTTGGTGCAATGAGAGGTACGTCAGCCGGTCCTAAGAGAATTATTAATGAATTTTAAGCAAGTCCATTACAGAATCTAGTTAACTTTGCATAGAGAAAATCAGCACTGAGATTCAACAATAGCCATTTTGAAAGGATATTGCTGTGTATTTACAAAACCTATTGCCAAATTATAGATGCATCACTGAGAATTTGTTTTAATAATAGAATATAATCAAGAGATACATTGAGCACTGGGTGAAATGTATATTATAAAAAATATTGGCAAGTTCACCGAAAGTGAAAATGAACTATCACCTTTTTGGTAGTGTTCTCTCACTTATATTGCCTAAAGATTTACTTTGTGTCAAAATAATTTCTTGCAGTGATATTACCTAATAAAATGAATGGAATTATTATATTAGGTCTTCCTTCCAATAATATTAAAGAGAACACACACACACACACACATGCACTAACAATTGATAAAAAAAAAGAGGCCATAAATTTGCAAGAGAGCAAGGAAGGGCATCTGAGATAGTCTGGAGAAAGTAAAGGGAAAGAGGAGGAATTATAATTATACTATAATTTCAAAATAAAAGAAATAATTAAAAAAAGTAAAACAGGAGCCTGGAGGGATTGCTCAGTGGTTAAGACCATTGGCTGATCTCCCAGAGGATCTGGGTTCAATTCCTACTTCCTACATGGTAGCTCATAACTCAAGTTCCAGGGCATCTGATGCTCTCTTCTGGATCCACATTGGTGCACAGACATACATGCAGGCAAAACAATCATACACATAAAATAAAAATAAATCTTCAAAAATAAAATAAAGCACAGTTGTTAGGACATGACTTGCTATAAAGAAGGACTTAAGCAATGCTGTACTTTTATACCACATATTCTTAATATCTGAAACATACATTTGCATGGCAGCTAAAAGTTACTCCAGTGCAGATACTTAGATGTCATCATTCTTTGGGTTATTTGAAATTATTATAATTAGTTCCTAGTTCAAACAGTATATGAATTTAAAAGCCCTAGAATGGTAATTTGTGTGAGTTCATGATAAACATAACACACCAACTATTTAAAATTTGTTGTTAAGTCATAGGGGAGGGGAATAAGGGGAAAATGGGAGGGAGGGAAGAATGGGAGGATACATGGGATGGGATAACCATTGAGATGTAACAAGAATAAATTAATAATAAGAAATAAATAAAAATAAAAAATTAAAAAAATAATATAATTTGTTGTTAGATATTTTCAGAAATGCTTGAGACATGAGTACAGAGACAAAATTCCCAACAATATAAAAACACAAATTCCACACACTTTAACAATCAGACTCTGACCAATTGGACCTTTACCTCAGTGACTTGAGATGTCTTATGTGGATATTTAGTCTCTTTTAAAAATGATTTTATTGTATGTGTATGAGAGTTTAGCTGCATGTGTGTATGTGGACCTTGTACTTTCCTGGTACGGGCAGAATCCAGAAAAGGGTGCTGGATTCACTGGAATTGTACTTACAAATGGGTGTAAGCTGCCTCGTGGGTGCTAGAAACTAAACTTGGGTCCTCTGCAATAGTAATACCACCTCTTTTTTTGTTTTGTTTTATGAGACAGGGTTTCTCTGTGTAACCTTGGCTGTCCTGGAACTCACTCTGTAGACCAGGCTGCTCTCAAACTCACAGAGATCTGTCTGCCTCTGCCTCCCAAGGGCTGGCATTAAAGGTGTGTGCCATCACTGCCTGGTGACCTATTAACTTTTTAACTAGAGTAGAACTTCCAAATGGTCAGTCTCAAGAAAGAAAATGAGTGCTAAGAAATTTACTACTTAACAAACTAGTGAGGTGCCTATGAGCCTGTCTGGATACAGACCCACACAAATTGCATGAAATAAGACTAAATAACTTTCCTTTAGAAGAACGCTCATTCCTTTTCAAGGCCTGATTCTTTCTCTGAAAACTTTCTTGCCGTGTTTCTGTCTGCAGCTTCTTTTTCCTTTTTGGTAATTTTATACATGTATACACGGTATGTTGGTCATATATATCCTTTCCAGTCCCTCCCTCCAGCTCTTCTCACTCTTCCAACATATCTCCCATTTCCTCTTCTACTCTCTTATTTTTTTTAAATATAATGCGTTAAGTCCAGTTAATTCTACCAGTGTGTGTGCACATGTGGATTCACACAGTGAGGCATGAGCAATCTAGGTGGAAGCCCTCCCACAAAGAGAAGTGGCCTTCTGTCAATTGTCATCAACTGCCATTACTCCTCAGGGAGGGGCGGGGCATGGAAGCTGCACTCTCTCCATGCTGGACTTGAACTCTCTCTTTTGAAAATAATTCATTTAATTTTACTTTATGTGCATTGGTGTGAGGGTGTCAAATCCCTTAGAAGTGGAGTGACAGCTGTGAGCTGCCATGTGGGTGCTGGGAAATGAACCCAGGTCCTTTGGAAGAGCAGACAGTGCTCTCAACTATCTGTCCCACCCCTAGAATTTAACTCTCTTGAGCTTGTGAAGGTCTTACGCCATAGCAATAACCACAACTGCCTAGTTCAATGTCCAGAAGCCAGCCTTCACAAACACTCCTCTCCATCCTCTGGCACTTATATTCTTTCTGATCATATTTCCAAGATAATTCCCTGAGTTCTTTTTGGTGTGAGTGTGCATGCTTGTGCGTGCGTGCGTGCACGCGCATGTGTGTGTTGATATAGAGGCTCTATCTACTGCTGAACAGTCAAAATTGCTCATTCTTAGTATTTCAAAGTTAGAAATCTCTGCATTAGCCACAACCCTCTGCAGTAAAAAGCTTCCCTGGCCAGGGTTGAGAGCAGCCCAAGTCTGTCACTCCCTGGAGCTAGAGAGTTTATTGTATTTTCTTTACTAGTTCCTTATCTGTTCGGGTCTGGTAAATATGTTTACCCTAGTGCCTTTGGCTTGCCACTGTTGTTTCTGATACAACATTTTGGTGGCTGGAAGGGCACTCATTCTTGCCTCTTTTGGCCTTACTCCAGTCTGGTGATTACGGCTTGGGCTGTTTCCAGTGAGCTCCAATGGCTTCTGAGCTAGGACTCTGAACTAATGTCACTCATAAAGAAAATTCCTTTTGGTCCCTAGTGGAAAGGCTTTCTACTTGTTCGTGACTGGAGGACTCTGGCCAAAGCTATTCTTTGGTGGGAACTGAAGGCAGTGGAATAGGAGGGAAGCCCACTATAAATCTGTAAGGCTAAGGAGCTATTTTCAACATGTCTTGTGGCTGGCAGCTTGTCCAGAATGAATTCCCACCTGCTGAGGACTCCTCCTTTACCCCTCTCCTTTTCTCTGTCCCATTGTTTGCTGCTGCTTTCCAAACCAGGAGTACCCAACCAGGTTTTTAAGTTCTCCAGGACCACGAGTCCTCTCTCCTTTTCATCACAACTGTTTTATGGTCAATCCTGGTCTGTGAGATTTCCTTTGAAGGTTAATCTAGCCTGACTAAATGGTTGGGTATGGGTTCTGAGTGAAACTCTCTCACCTCTAAAAATCAGAAGGGTCTCTGTTCTCAGAGGATGTGCCAGCTTAGAACATTCCTCAGACTGGTCAGTATGATGAGACTAGATCTCACCTCTGACTACAGGGGAAGTCCACTGCCCTCGAGAAATACCTTCTGGGTGAACATGGCAACTCGTGTCAGACCCACGCAATGGTCTTATACCCCCTATATTCTCTCTGACTGAATCTCGGGTTATGGTTTCCAAAACTGGTCTAAATTTGATTTTCACTCTTGAAAAAAATTCTTATTTTCCTTTGTAACAAAATTTGGCCCTCATAGATCAAGAATGCCTGCCACTTTATGGCCTCACTGCCATTTTCTTTTTTGAACTCTCTAGGAAATGTCCCACAGTTGACTGACATCCTGACAATGCCACTGGTCCATGGTCTTCAGAAACCCCTGAGCTCTCCTCACCACCATGGGCTTCCAAACCGCCCCCAATACCTTCAACAGCCCCTTTGAGGACTCTTTTGTCTAACCTCTCTAAATTGGGACCGAGGAGTGAAATCTGACCCAGTAAATGTCCTGGTGCCGACATAAATTGGACAATGTCTCTCTGTGGTTTGAATGGCGCATTTGACTTGGCAAATTCTCAGGGACCTTGATCACTTTAGGACTATAACCAGAAAGTGACAGGAAGCTCCCTTAAAGTCCTCTGCCTCCTCATTGGCCTTTCTTCTGCCAACCCTATTCCCCTACTGAAATTCTCCTCTTAAGCAAGGCCACTCCCTTCTCTCTCCCTTGGAGATTCCACCTTTAGAGGTGCTGTTGATCCCCTCCCAAACCACCTCCCACCTGGTGCCTCCGCCTGCTGCTCTTGAGCCTGGTGACTCACTGAGCAATGGCCACAGTAACAAAGTGGGGAATACTTCGGTTTTCTACCTCCTCTTCACTGCTTTCCTGATTCTGGCATGGAAGACCAGCCCAGGGATCCACATATCATACCCCATTCAGTCGTTCCTTCTAGGGCATAACTCTCGCGTACTCAGTTCTCATCTCCCACCACTGTCCATTTCCTTTACTAGGGAGGGATTTGCACCATAAGCTTGAATCTGCCACAAGTCTCTCTTAGCTGTCAAATTATTCTCAACTTCTCCTCCTGTGCTGAACCTAAGGGTGACTCCCTCCCATCCTTCAATCCTGTTCTTGTCTCAAAAGTCAACCTTGTTATACGGGACCCAAACCACCTGACAACTGCCTAGCACCACCCATTGGTGTTTATTTCCCTCAGACGTCGTTCTTGCTTTATCTCCATTCTGTAGTACCTAGTTTCCCCCTGCTGGCATGCAGGGACTCAAACCCATCCCTTCTCACCTCCCTGTGACTATCCCCAAGCCCACAAACCCACCACCATCACCACCATGCTCATCCTTACCATTTGAAAACCCAATGTTCCTACCACCTGTGCAAGACCTTTGACAGGCCAACTGTCTCCTAGTTCCCATCCACCCCTGTATTCCCCAACTTTCTACCATCTTCTCTCAGATCCGCCGCCCCCACCCCCGCCCAGACATCAACTCCCTTTTCAATCTTGGGCCTTGAACTTGCCTTCTTCACCATTATCCTGCAGTCAGACTTTGAAACCATTCTGCATTTACTTGGACTGTCCCTGACTCAAGTTTCTCCCAGCAACTTACCCGGACAGTTCTCTGTAGGGATTCTGAGGCTGCCCCTACCATTTGGGGAATGTTCTTCAGTGGCAGTCAGCCCCTCTTCTTTTTTTTCTCCTCTCTTTCTCTCCAAATCTCCCTCTTTCTCCTCCCAAGTACTCCTCTCTTCCCACAATATTTTCCTCTGAGACATAGCCGACCTGCTGTACAGTCAACTACCTTCTGTAAGACGGAGACCTTTCAGTTCTGTGTCACCGAGGCGACCTGTAGCTGTAGGTCTGCAATGTTGCTAGCCTCTCCCACCCTTTTTATGCTGCATTCAAAGATGATCTCATAGTCATCTGGTCTCCACTCCAGACATGCACAAAGGCTTTATAACCCTTAAACAGGCCCTCAGGGACTCCTGCCCTTGGGCTCTCCAGCTCCTCCTGACCTTTTTGTACCTTACCTCTATTATGCTCATAACCAGGGCTTAGGCCTTCTAGTCCAGCCAGTCCAACTCACTCCGACCTGTTGCTCATTTCTCTAAACAAATTGAACTGTATATCAGAGCTAGCCCCCTTGGACCCCAAAGTTCTAGAAACTGCTATTCGCTCATCCCCAGAGCCTTCAAAGTTACTTTCCTTCAGCCCACTGTGCAACTCGACTAGCTTTCTTACACTATCCTCCACTTCCTCCTTTTGTGCCTAGTCTTGTCACACTACCCTTCTCTAACTTGTAGTTTCTCTTCAGCCCTGGCATCCACTCAACCCTAACCACTCTGCTTTCTATAGAAATACAAATGAAATCTTTCTTGTGGCCCCAGTACTTTACAATTATTCCAGCATAGTAGATGAGTCCCTTAAGGTTGGGCACAACTTCCCATTCCTGAACCTCTGGATAGGTTCATTGATGGTGGTTCTCTCAAGAAACCCCGTTATCTAGCTAGCTGTGACAGCAATCTTAGAGAAGTACCATGACGATCTTGACTGCTTCCCTCAGTGGGTGGCAGAGGCAAGTACCCTCCTTTCTCAGACTACTTTTCACTGCACTCATTAGGGGATCCTAAGCCTAGGCAGAAATACCACAGTTAGCAACTACACTCTAAGTATACCTATGACATCATTCATTCAAAACCTCAAACTTGGAGAGAAGAGTGTTTCCTCACTTCAAAGGGCACCTTGTCATTAACAGGAAACTTATCCCCTGTCTCCTTGAAGCAGCCCCATTACCAAAAGACTCCACTTTGGGAAAATGGCTACCTAAACCCTGGGTATGCTCGCAGGCCAAGGGCCAGGATGTGCCCTACTATCTTTCTCCTCTGACTATATTACTTATTTTCTCGCCTTTCACACATATCTTTCCATAGCGGCAGAACACCTCACATCTACCAAAGCCAACCTTTGAGAACCCTACTGTATCTCAACAACCTGGTAGTCTCTTTCTCACCTGAAAAACCTTTCATTCCCCCAAGAGAACCATTCCTGTTTTCCTGGCCAACCACTTTCCCCTCTGAAATGTCCTTAGCACACACGTTCATCTCCGTAAACAATGTAACATCTGTCAAAAGGTCTCTCCACAAGCTAATATTAGGCCCCCACCTTTCCCAACTTATCTACTTATGGTGAAACTCATGCCTCCCTCCCACAAGATGCACCAAATACTTCCTGGTAGTACTTGTAGTTGATACTTTCAAAGGTTGGGTTAGGGCATTCCCCACATCTAACAAATGTGCCTCCATTGTGGCCTCTGGGGCACTAAGAGAAATCATTCCTCACTTTGGGGGACTGGCCCCCATTCAATTTGACAATGGCTCTGAATTTGTTTATCAAATAACTCAATGGACCAGCTCTGCCCCCAACATTTCCAGAAGTTTCTACATTCCTTATCATACCCTGGGAAAGGACAGAGAGTAAATGGCACCTTCAAAACAACCTAGCCTGCTTCTCCCTATAGGCATGTAAGGACTGGATTTCTTTCCTCAGACTTCCTGATGTTCTTTATAACTCTCTCATCCTTGGCCCTTCTGAGGTAATGTATAGGCACTCCATTTTGTCCACATATCCTTTTACTTTGAACTCATCAAGAGACTCTCCCGCTTCATTGAATAACTTCTATTTTAGATACTTAAGACCCTCCCATAGTTCTTCAGTAAGTCCCATGTTCTCGTCCCTATTCCTGCTCCAATAGACTACTTCTTGCTTCTGCTACCTTGAGATCTTGTTTTGATTCTCGATTCAGTGAATCCTCTAAAGGCCACAGGGAAGGGCTTGCCTGCACAGGCCCATTCTAACCACCCTTCGCACATCCAAACTTCAAGATTTTCCCCATTGGTACCACTTCTCCTCCATAAGGCAGGTTCTCTTTGACCCTGGGGACCTGAACACACTAGTTACTAAATACTCTTCCACCTGCACAAGGCCTCATCTGCACCCCAGAGGATTTCGATCCTCCCCAGTCTACCACCTAGCCCTGCTCCTGTTCTTTTTCTTTTCCCTCCCTCTCAGACAGGGGTCTGGGTCATTACTTGATACCTAAACCAGCCTGTCTTTTTCACTACCAATCTCCTGAAGTCCTTTAATGATTCCATCAACTCCTTGTGTTGGGTCTGCCTTCGATTGCCTCAGGTAGCTAGCTAACAAGGTTTTCCTGCCTTCTATCACTGCCTGGCTTGCTTCAGAAGCAGGGCCCCACCATGCCTGACACGACACTGTTGGCTCTGAGTACACACATGGGGTAGGCTGGAATAGAGGCAGAGATTTCTGCAAATAGGCCACCATAATTAGTTTCCAGAGACCACTTACTTGTCTACAACCTCCTCGATGTCTTTTTACTGGCAATAATAAAAAGGTCTTTGCCTGGCCTACCAAGTCCTGCCCCCCTGGTCCCCATGCAACTCCTGACCATCATTCTTCATTTTGTTAATGTTGGCAGCTTACAACCTGATCTTTGCAACCTTACCCTAACCATGCTTTCCCCGGCTCACTCCATTACCACGCCTCTCCTTGTTCAATTGAAGAACTCCTTAGAACATCTGAACCCTCAACGTTAATCAGTCAGAAATCGAAACCCATATCTGTTAACTGCCAGGGAAGAGATTGCTTTCTGATCCCTTCCTTGTGTCTTACTTTCCCCACCTTCTAGTTTTTTTTTCTATTCCTTATTACTCCCCAATACATCTCCACCTGCTATTAAATTAATACCTATAGTTTCTCTGAAATCCTCTTCCTAAAACCAGATATTTTCAACTTAACCTTGCATGTGCCCCTTTCAGATTCTTATGCTACCATATGAGGCCTGTAACAGCCCTTAGCCGTTGGACACTCCATCTCCCTCTGGCATACTCACTCACACCAAATGTAGACACTCAGGGAACCTCTTCCAGATATCCTGCTTTGACCTTTCCACTGCCTGGCATACACCACTGGAATCTTCTGGATTTGCAGCTCTCAGGCCTACATGTGTCTTCCTGTTAATTAGATAAGTGTATCTACTCTCACCTTCCTCTGCCCCACATCTAACTCTTCCCTCCTGACACACAAATCCCAATCTAGATCTTGACCTCTGTCAGGACACACTGGGCTGTGAAGATGATCTTCCTCTTAGTAATCTTGGGGGTTCTGATGGAAATGGGTATAAGGTTTTCCATCCTGTGAGTAGCCCTTCTTTCCAAACAAGTATTAGGAAGTTTCAAAGATGTTGCATAGCAGCTCTTGGCAGTCCAAGACCAGATCAGTTCCCTGGCTGCTGTTGTCATGTGGGATCTTCGTTTCCTGGAGGCCACCCAGACCCATAGGGGTATATGTGTACTTCTGAATGATCAGGGCTAGTTCTTTATAAGCAAGTCAGCCCTGGTAGAGATGGAGTACAAAGATTAAGGGATAGAGCCACTGCCCTTCTTCAGGACCCCAGCTCATGGCTGGCATCTTCATTGTCCTAGATGCTTCCTTTGGCTGATCCCTTTCACCCTGATCATCCTGGGCTCCTCTGCCTCCCTTGCTTACCACCCTTTTCCAGAAGTTTTGGCTCACAGGATCACTTTAATTTCTCCTAGGGAAGTAAACCCACAAGAACACCCCAAAGCTGCCTTCTTTTTCAAAGCCTTCGTTCCTAGGGCTGTCGCCCCTCCCTAGTAGGAAGTACCATTAGAGCCTTGGTTGACCTCTCTTCCTTCTGAAGCATGAGTGACAAGGTCCATGAATTGAGTGACAAGGTTCATGATCATCTTGTCTTGAAGGCAGTTCCATTTCATCAACTAACAGTTTCAATTTCCTAAAGCCAGACTTTAGCTGAATACCCCATTCTTGCACATCCTAGTTCACCCACTAACACCATTTCATCTAACCTATATAAGGGCATTCTGATCATTCAGGAAAATCCCCAGCCCCACCACCAGTAACCACGTTCCAAGCTTAAGCCTTATAGAATCCCTCACCTGTGGAAGTTGACTCTCTTTCCTTCTGATGAGAGCTAGCCCTCAGGAAACAGGCATTGTGTGCCACCTCTGTCCTAGCTTCTTGGCTTTCCAACTACTTTTGCAGTTCACACACTCCAAATCCGCTCCTGCCGCCACCCCACCCCTCCCCCATGGCCCTTTGCCTCAGCCCACACCTTAGTCACACCCCCTCTGTTACATGACTCCCACTCTGATTCTCCCCATTTCGTGCTGTCTAGGACCCCCCTAAATGAGGTCATCAGACTCTTGAGTACTTTCCTTTTCTAAGTCCCTCTTGGCTTGAATAGAAGCCATATTGTTTTCCCTTTTTGTAGATCCTGCCGACCATGACCATAGACAGTTTCTCCACACCACCCAGCTGTTTGGCCTGACTTGATTGGGTGACTACATTATCCTTTATTCCCCGTTAACCCTGGACGAGATGGAACATTTCTGGGGGACGGCTGAGGCCCATGATGACAGCCATCTTTGTCAGGCACCTGATGATCACTTAAAGATAGCCATGGCTGTCCCTAGACAGAACACTAATTGGTCTTCAGTATTTCAGCTGGCATGGCTGAATGGGCCCATAAGGTAAAACCATTAAAGGCTTAGAGGTCACACAGGCTCCACTTGAGAAACCAGTCCCCTTTCAGTTCGATTAACCCCCAGGTTTGTCAGTCTTAAACCTGAGCTTCCTGAGAAGTCTTCCATTTTTGATTTCTCCATCAGCCACAGCTACTAAGAAGAAAGCGGCAATGCCTTGAGGAGGGTCCAAAGATTCCACAGAGGGACTGTCTCAACTTGAACCTTCATGTCTTTAACAACACAGTGGATGCAACTTAAGCTTCAAAAAGCCAAGAGTTTTGCAAGTTACAGGTTAAATCTCACATGCTTGTCTTGGCCATACAAAGACCAGCCCAAGGGACCTCTAAAGAAACCTGTCACTCCACGCCTGGTCCAGCTGGGCCAAGTTTTTGTTGTGATATTTTGGATACTGGGCAAAGTTTTGTCCAAACCTGAGGCCACCCACCAAACCAAGCCTAGTTTGTGGTCACCGGGGCACTAGAATAGGGAATATCCCAGACAGGGGAACATTCACAGACTGGGATCCTCCACCTAAAATGCTTACAAGTCTTCTCTTAGGCAGCTTTCTTCTGTGCTGCTGCTGCCAACTGAGGAATGAAGGTACCCAGGATCCTTTGTCCCCACAACATCTAAATCCACAGAATACAGGGTAATTCTGATGGTGTATGACAAAATCATGTCCTTTCTTTTGGATGGCAGTGCAATTGACTACTTCTGCTCTAATCGCCTATCAGGGAACAACTATAGGAGTTTCTCTCCCTTTTGTTGTCATGAAAGGGCAGCACAAGATCCCACATATCACATTCTCCTATTCACCTTTTCTTCTGTCCACCTTTTCTGTAGGCGCTCATTCCTGTTTTTACCCTCCTGTCCCTTTTGTTTACCAGGGAGGGACTTATTGCATAAGCTTGGAGCCTGTCAAATTATCCTCTCATGCTAGGCTGCAGCTGACAGAGAACCCCATTTATTCCTTGACCTTCACTGTGACTCGTGGATGACCCCATTATATGAGACATAAAGTTATCTAGTATCATCCAATAAACACTAATTGTCATGCATCTCCCTCAATAACCCTTCTGAATATATTTTGATAGCCCAATACCCATTTTCCTTTTCAGGGCTATGGGTATCAACCCTGTTATCTTCCATTTCCTGGTTCCTGTTAGCCCCATTTCAGAGAGCTCCTTCCAAAATATGCCCATCCATGCAGTCTGGAAACCCAAGGGCTCCTATTAACTGTGAACCCATCCACCTGGTAGTCCTCAACCCTATCCCCTTTCTCACCCCCCCGGCCCCCATCACCATTCCACAGTCTTGAACCTCACAGGTTCTTTCTTCACTATTGCCTCCCACCTCAAGTCCTATGGCTCTTTTGCCTAATCCTGACTCAAATTTCTTCCAACAACTTAACTTGACTGTCTTCCCCCCAGGGAATCTTAGGATTCAGTACTCTGGACAACTGCTGCCAAAGCCCCTTGGTCTCCCCACCAGCACCCTTCTTCAATACATAGCAGAGCTGCTCCTATGTTTCCTACCTGACTAATTGTCTCCTGAAGTCCTTAGTCTCCTCAATTTCCTAGCCAACCTTAGGAAGTCTCTAGAAACAAGACTCAGGGGATCCAATCCCAGGTTACCTAACTGGGCCTGGCAGTCACCCCCATACCCCACAATTCCCACTTCTTGGAAGGAGGAGATTAGCTTAATCCATATCTCTAATGCCAAGAAGGATTTTCATTCATTTTTAGGGCTCATAAGCTCCTGCCAGTTGTATCTCCAACATTGCTATTATTTCAAAACCCTTTTCTGCTACATGAAATGGTGACATCAATGATCACTTGGCTCCCACTCTAGAAATACATGAATCCTTTACAATCCTGAAGCTGGCTCTTCCTTTACTTCCTGCTCTTGGGCTCCCCAACCTGTTCTAGCTTTTCTACATTTACCTCTGCAGTGCTTGCTACCAGGTCTTAGGCATTCTAGCCTAACTGCTGTGATTAACCCTAGCCTGTAGCCTATTTACCTAAATAAATTGATGCCATGTCAGAGCTGGCGCCTCATGTCTCTAACTTCAGGCAACTGCTGTTCTTGCTATTCCTCACAGCAGTCAGTCTATCTTACATTAACTTGTTTTTTCCTGTCCTCTCCTCCATTTCCTCCTTTTGCCTCCAGTCTTGTCACATCATCCTTCTCTACCCTGCAGCTTCTGTACAGCCCCGCCCTCCACTGTCGCAGACATTCTGCTCCCAGCTACAGATAACACCTTCTCGTGACACACACACGCATACCTCATGATTACTCAAAAAAGGGAGTAGAAGCCCTTAAGGTTTTCGGCCAGCTTAGTTCCACTCCCTTTCCCAGACTCC
>CAJRSG010018615.1:0-26640 GCA_907169655.1 Acomys percivali
TCTGTGGATTCTGTTTGCAAGTTGCATACATCACCTCCTGGCTGCTGTCTACCTGATACCACAGCCCCTCACAAGTTTGGAGTCAAAGGTCGGGATTGGACTACGTGGTGAAGCAAGGGCTTTGGAGAGAAGAGCTGTAGTGGTGCATTAGAGAGTCAATTGAATATGATTGGGTTGGCATCTAGTGGGGAGCCTCTCGTCCTGACAATATCCACCAGGGACTCACTGTGGAGAAAAGGGAGCCCCCAGAAAAGTTGGCTACAATTGTGACCTTCTTGTAAAAAAGCTCTTAAGTACATGAAAACTGATTTGACTTGCAGTGTCTGCTCTAGCATGGGTGTGGGGTGGCGGCGGCTGGCTCACTGCTGCAGGCCTGTAGCATACTGCATGTGCATCTGTCAGTATGCTCAAATGTTTCCCTTCCTTTCCCTTCCTTTTCCCTTCCAAACTTTGAGTTCAACTGTTGATAATCTGCGGTTCCAGTATCTCCTGGAAATCAGGGTTGATGTAGGAGGGTTTCCCACCCTCTACCTTAGGGTATGTGGGGTTTTCCAAAACGAGGCCCCTCAGATACAGAGACAAAGAAGTGATGAGCTGTAGCGGCACCAGGTTTCGGCAGCTACCTGGTACCATGAGGGGCCTGAGGCAGGTCTTCTTGAGTCACCGAGGCCTGGGCTGGTTGGAATAGGAGAAGGCAAACCTGTCAGAGGTGTGGGGTGTGAGGTCCGCACTGGTGTTTCCCAGTCACGCTGAGGAGGAGCCATGCTGGGATCTGGCATGGATGGAGAACAGGGCACAGGACCAGAAGGACAAGATGCGGGGGAAGGTGCACTTGGTGCTGGTGAATGACTTCTTCCAGGAATCAAGGTCTCTGGTGGCCTAGAGGCGCTCATAGATGACTGTGACTCAGCGAAAGCCAGGGAATTCTGCAGGACTGGCGACACCATAGAATCTTCAGGCAGCAGGTGTTCCTTTATAGGAGCTGAGGAGGCCACTTGGCATGAGTTGATGGCCACAGAGTCCTCTGTGGGCTGCTTAGGTGGCTTGTGGTCATTGGCAGTTTCTGGTTTAGACACTTCACCAGAGGCATCTCCTCTGAAGAGCTGGCAAAAGCTGATATTGTCACTAAGTTTCTCTACTATGCTGTAGGAGACAGGAGATAGGATCACAGCCAGGAAAAGAACATGGGGCCAGGAGGCTGAGCCAGCTGACTAAGGATGGACCCTTGCAGTTCGTCATAACCTTTGTTCCACACTTTGATCTTTACATGACCTTGTTGTCTTAACTCCTAGGACTGTCCTCAGGCCCCACCCATTCAGAGGGCTCCTATTCTCATGATGAGTCTATGTGCTGGTCAGGGGCGAGCACATAACAAGCCCTCCACAGGCTTGTAGTCAAACCATAAAAGCAAAATGCACTTTGTCAAATGTCAAAAATTCTCATACTCTTTCATAATCTCAACACTATTTCAAGTCCAAAGTCTCTTCTGAGACTCAATCTCTTAATTGTAACCCCTATAAAAGCAAAATTGCATGTTCCAGCCTACAGTAACACAGAATACATATTCCCATTTCACATGGGAGGAAAGAAGACATAGGAAATACTGGATCAAAGCAAGAAAAAAAAATCTCAATCACTTGGCAACAAGCCAAATAAATAATTAAAAAGTGTTTTCTGTAACCAACTCCATAGCCTGCTAGAAACAACCCTAGGGTGCCAAAAGGAATGAAATCTGGCAGATGGATGTGTTTCATTTTGCAGAATTTGGAAAACAAAGGTATGTACATCATACCATTCATACATACTCGGTTTCAATGAGCAATTGCTTTAAGTCCTGAAAAGGCTGATTGTGTAATTACATGTTTATTGGAAATAATGGCAATTATTGGGATACCTGTACAAATTAAGACTGACAATGTCCTTGCATATATATCCAATAAGATGAAAAATTTTGCATTTTATAATATAAAGGACATTACTGGTATACCACACAATCCTACAGGACAAGCAGTTGTAGAAAGAGCTAATTGTACCTTAAAAGAGATGCTTATTAAACAAAAAGGAAGGATAAATACCCCCAGGGACAGATTAAATAATGCTTTGTTGGCTCCGAATTTTCTTAATGTTGATGAAAAAGGAACAACAGCAGCTGAGAGACATTGGGTTATAGAAAAAAACTGAGGAACTAGGACAACCAATACACTATAAAGATTTATTGACAATGGACTGGAAACCTGCAATGGTTTTGAGATGGAGATGTGGTTATGCTTATGTATCTATAGGGAATGAAAAAATATGAAAAAATATGGTTACCAACAAAACTTATAAAGATTATATCTGACTAGGGAAGTCCTTCTACTCCTTTACATAGCAAAGGAATCTTATGAGCTACCTATTTCTTATGACATTCCATTCTTTCATACAGAGTGGATATCACAGCTCAAACAGATGTATAAAGTTGATGCCTTATACCTGCTCAAAAATAGGGCAGAAGTTTATCTTTAGATGATTTGTGCACCTTGCATATTCCATATGTGCGTGTGTGTAGAAATGTACTTATACTAATACTTTTAAATGTTTGCTTATTTTCAGAGCAAAAGACCAGATAATAATAAAGAAAAAGCAAGCAGCCCAGGTGATTCAACCTCGCAGACTGCCTCAGCTACTGGTTTCTCAACAATTTGCATGCATATCACTTTCAAAAGAGCTAGCCCAAAGGATTGATCCCACAGAGATGGGACAGAAAAAGATATGGCTAGCTTTTTCAGCTCTGGGCCAATATCCTAGTTTTCTAAGGGTACCCAAAAGATGTGTTCCATCCCCCCCCCAAACCAAAAAGGACACGATGCCCATATTCACAGTAGGTGGAGTGGGTGTTTGTGGTGGGTTACCAATATTTGCTATTGTCTAGGGGGACGGGGACTGGTTATAAGTTAGCAAAGGTTACATTTAGGGATTTCTTCCTTTCTCACCTCTATCCTTCTTTCTCTCTTATCTTTCTATCCTATCTAGTGTTAGGGGAAAGGGGAAAGATGAAAAGGGAGGATATAGCATTATAGGATAAAAAGTAGATTATTGAATCTACTAGCCTCAAATATTTTACATTGGTATTGTATATTGATAGAATTTTAAAATTCTTTTGTTCAACTTTTGCTTAATGTATTGTACATATGCAACTCATTTGAAAATGTGTTGTAAAGTTCTAGTCTTATGAAAGCTATTGCAAACTCTTCAGAATGGTTGGAGATGCAAGTTAGTAGTTAGTCACCTATAAATCTTACTTATAGTCTTGTTAGATACTAGTTTAGTTAATTACAGAAAAAGCTTTATTTAGTCTCTTGTATATGTTTTCAAAGTTAAGCAGATAGTACATAGCTAGAAACAAGCAGTGTTTGTTTAGATATACTGAGATAGATAGACACATCAATTGATTGATAGATAAATAGGTATATATATATATAAGTAAATATATATATATGATAGATAGGTAGGTAGATATAATTATGCATTATAGTAAATAAATAGATGGTATCTAAACACTTCAGAGATCTACAGAATATGACATTTATTAAGACAGGTTTGTTTTTTTTTTTTTCTGACAGAGAGACACGTCTACTCCTGGCAGCACCTCCAATCTACTTCAGTGAAAATGATGGGCATCAAAGAAACAAACGTGGCAAAATGGCCACTGGACCAAAACACTGTTCTTATCTCTACTGATGATAGCAAACTGACTGTCTAAACTGTGAAGAAGCATGACACTGGAAAACTGACTGTTCAGCTTTTCAGAGACTAGGTGGGCCAGTCCTTCAGAATTCCTGCTTCACAGAAAAGTCTGTCGGATATTCTGGGCCAGTAGGGAAAAGATTGGATGCCCCAACAATACAGACTGTTTAGGCAGTCAGCTGTCTCTGTCACGTCTATAATTTTGGAAGCTGCTTGCCTGCAGTTCCTACATATTAGGTCATATTTCTTTTTTAAGTCTCTGATGGGGTTGAAGACTAGATAGTCATAGCATTACTACAATTAAGCTTTAGTTGTCTGAGGTCTAAAAACATGTTTTTATGTTGATAAATGTAAGTTATGATAAGAAAGTGATTTAAGAAGTCTTTGGACACTAGCATAGGACTTACTGGGATAGGGTATATAGTGGGATACTTTCTGCAAGATTGTCAAACACAAGTGGACTGGACCTTGTAAATGTAACTTGTACCTGATAACTCTCATAATTATTCTTATCATATATAGTTTGTTTTTAATAGAAAGTAGAATATTTAGTGGGTGTAAATATGTTTTTGTTTTAATTCCAAGTGTGGGATGTTATACACTTCTGTAAGGGTGTATAGTGTTTTTCTGCTGGAAATGGACTTGTGAGAGAACAGGTGCTGCTTGTCCACTGGAAGAGAAACTGCCTCTTGTGGCGGCATGATCTTTGCTGACTGATAAGCATTCTACTACAGACTTTGAGAAAAGATATATATATATTTGAGCCCAAAACAAGAGGCTGGGCTTTTTTGGCTTTTTGGTCTTAGCTGTTCATCGCTCCACTTCGAGACACTCCTAGGGAGAACCGTTCCAGCGAATGCTTTAGGGTCCCAGTGGCTGCTCCAGGCTCCAGCTGCTGCTCTGAGTTCTGGTGGCTGTGGTTGTCGTCACCTTTGCTGAATTGCTTGTTTGCTGTTTAAGTGGTCTACTGGAATCGTGCCGACTACATTAGTGGACTTGTTCCTAGGAACTGAGTCTAAAATGGTCTACTTCTCCTGTTCTCATGACCCTCTTTTCTCTCCTATGTAGGGTAGGTGGGTTAGAAGGGAAATATAAGCACTAAAGAACCCCAAATAATGTAGCTTTGAAAAAGTTCAAAGCCTACAGATAAGGGATTTAATTGATACTGGTTGTCATGAGTATAATGCTATATACTATGCTATAAAGCTATGGCGAAATGTGTCATATTTCAGAATGCCCAGTGCTTCAATTGCAGAAAATTCAGTCATTTACAAAGAGACTGTGACCAAGCTGCTACAAGTCTAGATCTCAAAATTCATTGAGCATTAACTGTGAAATATGGTGCTTTCTGCCAGCGACGTGAAAAGGCGTTTCTCATAGCAATGGGTTTTCTTTTTGTTCTTAAATGATTTGGCTTCCCATGATTTGCAGACTTTGCCTAGGGATACCATTGCACCAATGAGTGCAGATCCAAGATAGATATTGAAGGCAACTTCTTGCCATTGGGAAATAAAATGGACAGCCTGGCTGTTCTGAAGCCTGCAGCAAAAAACACCAGCCATCTCCTTCCTCAACCTGGAAATAACGAGGCAGAAAAACAGCAACTAATTACTGCTGATCTTATGCACACTACCGTAGCCAGTGCAGCTCTAGACTTGGCCACAGATAAACCCCTTACCCTAGCCCCCCAAATTCAATGTTACAAAATAACCAGTGCAGTTTATGGCCCTCTGCCTTCAGGGACTGTAGGGACGACCTTGGGGAGGAGTGGGTTAACTACCCAAGGATTCATTGTGCGTCCAGGAATTACAGGTGAGGATGTCAAAGGAGAAATTAAAATCGTGACCTATGTAAAAATGCAAATGAATGCAGGCAATAGGAGTGTCCAGCTGCTGCTGTTTCCCTGCATCAGAGGCTAAGCTGCTCCGGTAGAAGGAACAGTGGTGTTGTGTTTGAAAGTACTAGGAAATGTGTGTTCTGGCATACAGTGGTTAATGACCAAAGGCCAAAATTAAAATTGCAAGTGAATGAGGTCAAAATAGAAGTTTTGGTTGATATAGAAGCTGATGTGACCATCATTTCCCCAAAATCTTGGAATTCAGAATGGCCGCTTGAAAAGATTTCTACACAGTTTACAGGAATTGAAATGTTATCTTAAATACACCAAAGTATGTGATGGGTAAAATATGTGAAGGTCGAACAGGAAAGTTAAGACCTTATGTGGCTGACATGCTCATAAATTTATGGGGAAGGGATCTTTTTATAACAATGGGATACTCAGATTACTATCGCTGCAGTTCCAGAGACAGCTTATGATGAAATTAGAGGTGAAATGGTAGGTGATTCTGGGGAAGGTATTGCTATATGTTATCAAAAACAATCTCACGCAGTGCCTGTTGCCCAAATATAGGGCATCTTATCTGTCACCATAGACTAAATTCATGGTAAAATGGGTCTCAGTGAGACCCACACTCCTGTCTTTACTGAGTGAGGCACAAGGTAGGGATGGCAGGGACAGGAGACAGGGGAGCCCAGCCTGCTAGGACCCCTTGTTTTCTACGTGGTGTATTCTACTTTCCTGCTCGCTCTCATTCAAGACTGGATGCCTGATTATCTACGATGTCCCATCTGAACTCTCCTGTTTCAGGAGCACAAGAAGCCAAACTGCTGCTGGGTGGAGATCAGAGAGAAATAGAGCCCTCCCCATAACTCTTGTGCTCTGGATCCTGGGTGTCCAGGGCTCCCAGGATGCAGGAGTGAAGCCAGAGCCTGTCTCTCTCCTAACTTGCTATGGGTCTGGATATAGGGGAAGGGTAATTTGGGAAGTGAGAGCTGGCCTGGCCAGAATGTTCTGCTATGGCTGTGACTTGGGAAAGAGCATTCCCACGGCTAGGATGTTGGCTAGTAACTAAGAAAGACCAAGGGCCTCTTTGACAAGTGCTGGGAGCTTTCCTTTGGAGCATACGAGGGAGAGGAGCCCGCAGAGGTGATCTACTTGGGATGCTTGACGGTGTCCATTAGAGCCTGCCTCAGCTGCTCTGGGAGATGTGGTGGCACAGATAGCTGTTGAAGGAGCTTCTGCACTCACCCAAATGCTTATTATTCTTGTCTCCAGAGGGTGTCGAAGGCTTCATCCCATTTCAAGTCACCCTGAAAACCCTAGTTTCCTTGACTGTGATGGCAAGTGCAGAGGTCTCAACTTGCCTGTCCCACATCTTCATGAGCAGAGACCAAGGAAGTCCAGTTGGAGACTGCTGTAAGCCCAGCTGTAAGCCTTGCCCTCCTGGTTGCCTGGAGCCCAGCTGTAAGCTGTTCCCTCCTGGGCTGCACAGCTCTTCTGGCACCTCCTCCAGAGCACCAGGGACTGAGCTATGGCCAGGCCCACAGACAGGATCTACTCTCCAGTTTCAGAGGTTCCAAGGCTGGTCCATGAGAACAGGAAGAACAGCCATGGCTGTGGACAAGGTGACACTGGGCAATGTTGTCACCCTTCCTCTTTCATGGACTGCCAAGGTTATCAGTTGTCCCTAAGAGCCAGGAAGTAGAGAGCCCCCTGGATTACATCTAGACTTGAAGTAATATTTTCCTCACTCACCTCTTTGCTAAATACACTCTTGTGTTCTTCTGGACTCTGTGGGTTCAGTGTCAATGACATAGACATCTCTGTTCATGAAATTAATTATAAAGAAGAGACCTTAATGGGTCCTGGTGTAGGGGATGCCATGCCTCCAGTCATCTTCATCCTCAGAGAGTTCATCTGTGTCCTGGATCTGAGAGTTTGCACAGCCCTGGAGGACCCCAGCGCTCTGTCCTAGCTTGGCCAAAGTTCCACAGGCCTGTCCTGGGCAAGAGCATCAATGTTCTGGAAGGTTCTGGCCTTCCTTCCTGTGTCACATTTATCAAAATAAACTAGGCCCAGGGCAGGGGAAGGATTCACCTCAGGTCTCTTGAGTTTCAATTCTGTATCTAGCTTCCTTTAGCAAACTCATCTGACTCCTGACTTGCTAGTCTAAGACTGTGGCTTTGAATCCCAAACCAGCTTCCAGTGTTAGTGAGGCCAGGGGTACCAGAGATCTTCTTGTCAGGGGCAGCTGGAGGCTCTGCTCTTAGCTGTTGCAAAATTCTAGTATGCACCAACATCCAGGTGGTACTGCTTCCAGCTCCCTCTTTCCTGGTCCAAAGCAGGCTTCCAGCAAAGAGCGCATATCCTCCACCACGCAGTCAAAGAGAAACAGGCAAACTGTGGTCTCCTTAACCCTCTCCCAACACATACACACAGAGGAAACTCTGAGGAGAGGCAGTCTGAGGCCGTGACGGCATGAAGATCCTACACTCAGAACCCCTAGCTAAGAGCCAGGACGGTTAGAGATTCTCTGCTCAGAGACCTGGGGCTCTACCTTGTCTGGGTAGGAATTCTGTATATGGATCTTGCTAGGCTCCTAAAATGGGGATGGGGGAGGAGGAACCTACTGGGAGCAGGCTTGGATTACAGTGTGTGAGCCAGACTTCTAATCAGGTATCAGAAAATCTTGGGGTCATAGTGACAGTTCCCCTTGCCTTTGGTAGTGCATACACGTGAAACTCCACTGTGTCAGTCTCCCCCCCCACCCCCAGATTTTATTTATTATTATGTATACAGTCCTTTGCCTGCATGTACACCTGCCGGCTAGAAGAATGCATCAGATCACATTATAGATGGTTGTGAGCCACCATGTGGGTGCTGGGAATTGAACTCAGGATCTCTGGAAAAGCAGTCAGTGCCCTTAACTTCTGAATCATTTCTCCAGCCCATGTGTCAGTCTTAAGGGTCATGAAAAATATTATGCCAGCTCCCATGTGAGCTCCAGATGCATCCAACAACAGGAAGGAAATGTTCATTTTCGTTGTGCTGTGCCCAGACTGATCCCAAAAAGAACCAGAAAGACTCGAAACCACTGTACATACAAGAGGAATCTTTAATTCAGCCCAGGGCTGGGCCATGCCCGATCCCCAAATGAAAAATCTCGGGAAGTGACCGTAGGTGTTGATGTGGTGGGCTTCTTACTCATTCTTCCCTCCCAGTGGCTCCCAAGCAGCAGGTGGGGATCCTAGTTAACATAAGGGGGTCTAACATCCAAATGGTTTAATTCCTTTTTTCTCTTTTTTTGCCATTTGCTCAGGGAAATGTGTAATCCCATTTCCAGGGGGCGGGTCAGTTGCTATCAAATAAAGCTATCTCTGGTTGTAGCTGTGAGCTTGAATCTCTTTTTAAAAAAATATTTTATTAATTTATTCATATTACATCTCAATTGTTATCCCATCCCTTGTATCCTCCCATTCTTCCCTCCCTCCCATTTCCCCCTTACTCCCCTCCCCTATGACTGTGACTGAGGGGAACCTCCTCCCCCTGTATATGCTCATAGGGTATCAAGTCTCTTCTTGGTAGCCTGCTATCCTTCCTCTGAGTGCCACCAGGCCTCCCCATCCAGGGGACATGGTCAAATATGGGGCACCAGAGTTTATGCAAAAGTCAGACCCCACTCTCCACTTAACTGTGGAGAATGTCCTGTCCATTGGATAGATCTGTGTAGGGGGAGCTTGAATCTCTTTTAAGTCTGTTTCTTCAAAGAATCTTGTGGACCTCAGGCTGACGCCAAGATCATCCACTGTTAGCTCAAGAGGCTCCGTGCTTCCTTCGGGGTTTGGCCAATTTTAAAAATCTTCTAGGCTTCTCATTCTTTCAGTTGCATCTAGGGATCTTGAAATATGTGGTGGAGGAGAGTGAAGCATTTCTGCCCCTAACCAGCAGTCTTCTGAGAGATCAGTGTGTCTGCCATTTTCAGTGCTCCTGTGGTGAGTCCTCTGGCCAGCTTTGTTGTGCTCAAGTTTTGTTTTGTTTTTAAAATTCTTTCAAGATGCACCACCTCCAACCAAGCAAGAGGTGGCGCTAAGAATTAGGACACCTGCCATAGAAGGCAATGAGGTTCAGACCTGGTGCTGACTTAAGGGAGAAGCAAGTCAGTCAATAAAAGGATGAAAGAAGATTCAGGAAACCCTCTAGGAGTGCTGGGGAGTGAGAACAGGCCCCTGCAACGACTTCTATGAGGACAGCTTTACCCTTCTTCACCACTTCAGCTGCTGCAAGGAGAGAGTCCCTATTACACAGGGCTTGAAAATGAAGAGGCTGGGACTTCTGCTGCTGGAAGGATCCCAGGCAGCAGGGCGGGCGTGGGCGTGGGTGTGGGTGTGGAGGGTGGTGCTGGTTTCTCGCTGGAAGAGTAGAATTATGTTTGTCCTGAGGATCATGTGACAGTTTCCTTTATGTTCTGTGAACCCTGGTGGAGTAGTAACAACCTCCCAGAGAAGTGGGTGGAAAGGACAGACTCAGTTACAACAGGAATTTAGCCTTGTCCCCTGCTAACTCGGGAAGTGCAGTGAACACAGCAGCACACACACATACTCACCTTCGTTCTGTTTTGCTTTGGTGCAGAGGATGTACCTGGGCTTCCGTGCATGCCAAGCAGTGTGCTGCCACAAGCTACATCCCTGACCTCAGGTATAAAATTAAATCAGAGTCTCAGGTATAGATGCCAGTGCTACATATCCCTAGTTCTGATGTAACCAACCTGTCAGAGGTGATTAGTAAATTTTCAGGCATTTTTTTTTTAAACATTCTTTGTTAAAGATAACCAGTGCTTAATGGTATCCCACTATGGAGGAGGGGAGACAAATGTCCTTCCGCTGCTGATTGGATAGTGAAAACATGGCACACATACACAATGGGGCTCTATTCAGCTGTAAGGAAGAAGGGAATCTCCACACTTGAGACAAATGGTTGGAACCAGCACATATGATCGTGAGAGAGTGACTCAGATACAGAGAGTTAATCACAGAATGGTTTCTGCTATTTTTGCATTCTTCTTCCAAACCTCCAGATATGAGAATATTATGTGGAGTAACCTTAGAAAACCGGAAAGTAAACAGGGTCTGGGAGGCGAGCGTTAGTCAGAGGGGCACAGTAGATGCAATAAAAGAGGAAACAGGAAAAATTATGGGGAGGTGTTACAATTTGTGGGGATGGGACGAGTTAAATAGGAACTGTGCTCCACACTACACGTATGTTATGAGATTTATTGTAGAAAGGGAGAAAGGGAAAAGACAAGAGGGGAAGAGCCACCCCAGGGGGGAGGGAGAGAGAGAGAGAGACAGAGAGAGAGAGAGACAGAGACAGAGACAGAGAGAGAGACAGAGACAGAGAGAGAGACAGAGACAGAGAGACAGAGAGAGAGAGAGAGAGAGAGAGAGAGAGAGAGAGAGAGAGAGAGAGAATAGAGTGCACAATTTAGAACAACAAAGTGGGAAAGCTAAGGATGACAGGTTTGTCCTTTTTATGCTGGTTCCCTGGTCCTGATGGCAGCAGGTGATGACATCAGAGGTTGCTAAGCAACCTGGAGGCAGGCTCTTAGCTGCTTTTATGCTAACAAGAGGGAGGGAAAACACCACTTAGGAAGATTAAAAAAAAAGCCACAGGAAGAAGTTATTTTGTGTTTACATAAATGAGCAGAAGCGCAGACAGCTCACCTCATCTCTTTGAGCACCCTGTGGACACATTCTGAAAACGCCTAGCTTTCACCATCCTCGTCACTATTCAGCACGGCAGGGCTCATGGTCACCTGCTCTCCACAGCACCCCACTTTCACTTTGGACAAAACAACAGAAACCCTGATTTTCTACACAAACTCTCTGTTGGTAAGGTTCCAGCATTTAATGATGAATTTTGTGACCTTGAGAGCAATGCCATCACCTGTTACCTGAGCAACAGGGAGCTGCAGGCAGAGGCGGCGGCTCCGGTATGCAGTGGATGGGCTTTGGCTATAGTGACATCATTGTTCCCTCCAGCACCTTGGTGTCTGCACCTTGGGCATCATGACCCACAGCAAACAGTACACTGAAGCTTCAGAGGAGGTGCTGAGGGGACCCTGGGGCTGCTGGTCAGTCAGTTAAAGTTGAGGACTTTTCTGCCACATAAGCAAGTGGCCGTGGCTGACATCACAATTCTCTGCATCCTGCTGTGGCTCTATGACAGGCCATGGAGCTTTCTTTTCTCCAGGCCTCCCAGAGTACTAGTTGGTGGTTCCTGTTGGAGGATGTTTCTGTGTATTCAAATGCTGATCTCTTTACTCAGAGATCTGGATGTAGGCTTTGGCATTGCCATTTTAAAATCATTTCCTGTCTCAATATTGTGTCAAATTGTTCTCCACCATCTCTGTTTGTTTAGTAAAGACTGAACAGCCAAAGCTGGGCAGGAGAGAAAAAGAATTTCTCAGGTGAGGAGGAAAGAGTTGCCATGAGGAAGTTGCCAGGAGGACAAGGATGAACAAGGAGGTGCCAGAGTGAGACTAAGATGGCAGGTAATAGGCCACATGGCTGGGAAGTAGGCCAGGCCAGCGTAGTCAGATCAGAACATCTCAGTATCCGCCCAGCTATGTTGTCTGAAGCCTATAATAAAATTAATGTCTCTGTGTCATTATTTGGAGCTAGGGCAGACATAGAAGAATCATACTTTTGCAGGCTCCTCACCTATATTAACCTGCCCCAGGTGTCTTGAGGTGAAGCTGTGAAAAGATGGCCCAGTTCGATGCTAGGAAGCTTGTAAAAGAGGTGACCTAAAATGGCCACCCCATTGAAAGTGGAGGATTCCAAGGAAGAGAAGTAGAAGCCTTAGTTGGGTGTAAAGAGGAAAACGGCTGCCTTCCCAGTGCTGGGGAGATGGCCAATTGTGAGCAGGCACTGGCTGTCTGGCCCAAACTTCACTCTTTGTGCTAAATCAGTTTAACTGCAAGCACCCCCACAAGGTTATCCTCTCTGTGGCACTGCCACATGTTGGCAGCACCTTGGTAAGGATGCCTGGTCCCTGTGGTAGTCGAATACTGCTTCCACAAAGAGCTTTCCAGATTTCATGACTTGCATGAGTTTGGGGAATATTGGAAGAAGCGTAGGCCCGAGAAGGGCGGGGGCATGAGTGATGTAGATGCGGTTTTGTGTATGAAGTTCTCAACATACATGAAATTATTAAATTAGAAGAAAAAAAATATCAAAGGTTGGGAGGAAACAGAAAGTATGCAGGAAATGTGAGGACTGGTTCAGCAAGTGATTATTTTTCAAAAGTACAGGAAAAATCATGAAAAATTTGGGGGAAGTTGCTATCACTGAGAAAAAAAAAATTGGATTAAAATTGCCCATCCTAAAAGCAATGTAAGGAATAGGAAAAGGCAAGGAGGAAAATAATTTTAAATTTTAAGATCTTTGGGACCAAAAAGGAGTATGAGAAGCCATTTTTATTTTATGATGCAACTTTGGAGTTTTATAACTAAAGGCATTAACACACAAGTAAGCAGGGGCGTTGGCAGAGGGTGCTGTTAAGGAAACCGCAGTGCACAATTTAGACATAGGCTTCTTAAGAGAGGCACACTTTTATCCCCAGACTTTCAGTTCTTGCAAGACAGGAATTCCTTCAGCTTTGTTGAGCACTGGGCCCAGCAGGTGATCCCCAGTGAACAATGAATATTCATTGACTAAATAACTGATGGCCCTTTTACTCAGGGAGGACTAGGAACTGGGAGCAAACCCCAAATCCCACCTTCTGTAATAAATATTTATTGGGGACCTGAGAAAGGAAGTGCAGCCATGAGTCCTTCTGTGGATGGAGGCAGTGGGGTGGGGGAGGTGCACCCTAGCTAGCCCATCCCTGGAAACAAAGCACAGGGCTTGCTAAGCCTCCTTCCTTAACCCTGCTGTCACAGCATTGCCCATCTTGGGTCTGGGTGGGAGACTCCTCACAACAAAGTAGGCACAGGTCACATGACTTCAACATGATCAGCCAGGAGAGTCCTGATTGGCTAGACAGTCTGATTGGCTGAGGTCTGGACATGTGACCAATTAGGTCATAGATCAGGAGTTACAGTTGGTGCAAGGTGGCTGAGACAGTTGGTGATCCACTTGTAATAATTAAGGCCAAGTTTTCACTCAAGGACACCAGTGGAAGTAACAGTGGGCTGAGGCAGTGTGCCAACCATGATTATGAGGTCCTCCTGTCTACTCAACCAACACCCAGGTACCACCTGGTCTGCGGCAGGCCTCCCTTACTAGTTTGGTTTCATGGGTCCCTCACCCCACTTTCTCTGCTTGCCTGAACCACTTTGGTTGGGTTTCATGCATTAACCCTTTTATCCCACTGCCTGGCCAATGAAGGGTTCAGAGCTTTAAGACTCTTGATTCTGAAGGACCCAGGACTCTGCAGCACTCACTGGGCAGTCTCTGGTGACTGAGACACCCAGTCCCCTGCCAAGCACACTGTGGACCATCCCTGGAAAACAAACCCTTGGCCTCTTTCATGTCCCTACTGCTCCTCCATTTATGTTCAGGCTCCTCCAAACTTCCACATTGTGAATATGAGAGAAAACAAGCCATATTTGTCTTTAAAGACTAACACTATCATCTTCAGTTCCACCTGTTATTTTGGAAAATGAAAAATGCCATTTTTAAGGCAAATTGTTTTTTGCCTTGTATCCTCCTCATATACTTTATGAGTCTGTGTATTTCAAACTGACCTTATATTCTTCAATGAACTCATACTGACCGTGAACATGGCATTTCACATGTGTTGTTGAACTAATGTGAAATATCAAGTACGCTTTCACGATTATCACATCAACTTCATAAATATTGGCAATGTAGTATTTGATTTATTGCAGTGGTGTGTGTGTAAGTGTGTGTGTGTGTGTGTGTGTGTGTGTGTATGCACGTGAAGGTCAGAGGACAAACTGTAGAGTCAGTTCTCTTCTTCCAAGGTGTGGGTTCAAGGAATGAAATGCACCCATGTCATCAGGTCTGTCAGAGCTGTACCCACTGAGGCAGCACACTTTCCCTTTGCCTGGCTTTGGTTACAGAGTAGCACTGGCTTTGTGGACTATATTTGTGTTCTTTAAAGGTCTGGTTGAATTTTTCCATGAATATATCAGGCCTTGGGCTTATTTGTTGATATTTTTCATTAATATTTCAACTTTGTTGCTTGTTATTGGTCTATTCCATCATTTTATGTGTATTTAGAAACTTGCCCATTTCTTCCTGTTTGACAACTTACTGCAGTGTAGGCTTTCTAACCCTGACCTAGTGGCCTCAGAGCCTGTCCGCATCTGCTGTGACAGCACCTTCTTCTGTCCCTAGTTTTATTCTGCATCTGCTCGTTGCGTTAGCTGTGGTGTTTTCCTGTCTTCTTCAACATCCAGGCCCCTTGTTCTTCTGCATTGGTCTCTATGGTCCGATTCATGGGGCTCAGTGCTCATCTTTAGCATGTTTTATCAGCAGTTGGGGTTTTATTTGTTCTTATTTCTCTATGACCCGGAAGTGCATTGTGGGACCATCCTCACGTCTCTCTACTTTTCCATTTAGGAATTGAGAGCCATAAACCTTCCCCCTAGACCTGATTCTCATTGTTTTCAATATGGATTTGCCTATTGGGTTGAAAATTCTCAAGCAACTCTCAGACAAGTGAAGAGAGGAGGCGACGATGCAGCTGAACCTGGAGGGCAGGTCCTCCAGAACCGTGACCCTTATGGATCATCACGTCACCCTCAGGATCCTTGGCAAAGGCAGTGTTATGGAGGAGTGCCACTTCAGGGCACAAGTGCCAGCTGCCTTCAGGATCCTTGATTGGGGTGAAAAAAATGACTCCTAAAACAAGACTGAAATTGACATCCCTAAATTTCTGGATCACCCAAACATCAAGTTGTTCGCATCATCAGAACCAGAGCACACCTTTATGGTGATGGAGCACGCTGCTGGGGGATTGGTGAGCCACAGTGAGGAGCGGGGCTGTCTGCAGGAGCAGCAGACTCACTGCATCTTCACACAGATGGTGTGTACAGTTAACTGCTGCCATGAGAGCAGCCTTCCACACAGGACATCAGACCAGACAACATCCTTCAGGATGGCAAAGGATGGGTCATACTATGTGACTTTGGGTTACTTATCAAAATCACATCTGGGTTGAAGTCCAAAGGTGGTGGTGGCATAGTGTGTGGTGTGGTGAGTCCTGATACCCAAAACATGTGTGACAGGGAGGGGATGTTCTGCTGGATCAGCGCATAGGACTATGTTGTCAGGTATAGCAGCATTTGGTTAGCAGTAGGGCATGATACCTACAAACTTTTATGTGTTCTGTGTGGACTCCTACCCCCATTAACATCCTGTGTACATTGTTAGCTTAAGGACATGTGGGAAATCCACCACATAGATTTCTAGATATCAGGTCTAGCTAGATAGTCAGTGTCTTTCCTGCTGTCCCATACACAGTGCTGGGTACCAGACTCTGCTAGATAGCCCTCTGACCCAGTGACACCTGAGATACAGTGATGGATTTCAGGCCCTGCTGGACACTCTACATCCTGTCCATGATCCACATAATGTGATCCTACCGCTCACCTCCTGCCCTGTCATATACCATCACCTACAACACACTGCTGGAAACCAGCGCTATGCCACCTCACTTGCACTGCTAGGTGCCAGGCCCTATTGGACGACCTCCTCACCACATCCTCAAATACTTTCCCAACTATTAGGCTATGCATGACCTCCCACTAAACACCACACTAATGGCTAGACAAGCCCCTAATCTATACATCACATCTATTTCTGGGTATTGGGTCTTGTAAGACCCCTGACAAAACGCTACATTACCTGGTAAGTCTCAGGCTATGCTGAATCCTCCCCTGCCACTGTACCCCCAACACAGGGCTGCTCACTGGGCCCTGCTTGACAGCCTCATACGAAGGAAGCCACATATACTGCTAGGTGTCAGGACCCTCTGGGACATCAGCCCCTATCAACACCTACTACAGTGTTAGTTATCAGGCCTTGCTGGCTCAGTCCTTTACCCCTGTCACCCAACATGCACCACTCTGTGTCTTAGACAGTGCTGGACACCCTATGATATCAACCTGTATCAACTTTTAGGACATCAGACTTGCTGGTCATCCCCTCACCAATCTGTGTGTGTGCAGTGCCAGCTTCCTCTCCACATTAGGCCAAGCTACACATGTGGCAGTGTCTGTGGGATTTCCAGTAATGTCTAATACCTAGCACTGTGGGTGGAGTGGCATCCTTAGGGGAGACCTGTCTAGGAAGGCCTAATGCCTAAAAGCTAAGTGAGAAGGTGGCCTTGGGTGGCCATCCTTGTCTGAAAAATAGCAATGTGTATGGGCAACCTGCAGGGAGTGATAAAAGCATGTATTTAGGGCAGTAGCAATGGAGGAAAGGCAAGACCAGCAGGCCCTAGTACATAGAATTATGTGTGGTAGAGGAGTGCTACACACTACAATATATGTGACGTGGAAGATGGAGAGTATCCAGAAGGATCTGAGTATGGCAGGGAGTGCGGGGCTTCATCAGGGGTCAGGGGGTGTGGCCTGATAACTAGCTGTGTCTGCAGATGGCAGGGGCAGGGGTGTTGTCCAGTAACTTCTGTTACCCAGTGTGGTAGGAGGTTTAGCCACTGAGCAGTGCTGTCCAGTGGGTCCTGACACTTTAAAGTCTACATAGGATGCTAGATGGTGTGTCCAGCCCTGTGTGAGATTTCTCATTGTAAGTGGGGACAGCAGCATGGGCAAGTGGGGTCATGAACTGCCAGGCGTCAGGTCATGCTGGACTCTCTCCTATTTCCCCATATAAACTTCAAGGTATAAGGCCTTTATCCAGCTGCCCAGGTTGTTCCATGCACACTAGGTATTATATCCTACTGGGCACCCTCCCATCCCACAGCCAACTCACTCCTTCCCTCAAAGCCCCATTCCTAGCAGTGTGGTGGGCCAGCAGCAGTTGGGTGGTACCAGCAGGGCATCACAGCTAGCTGTGTGTGTGTGAGGTGGCAGCAGGGTCTGCCTGGCTGGTCCTCACTCTTAAATGATCATGTTGGCCAGGTAGGAAGGGGGTGTCTTCCAGAAGTGATTTTGAGGCATTAGCAAAGGGCAGGGCCCATGGATGTGCTTGTGGCACCAGTACGTTGCCAGCGATTTCTGTACAATAAGGAGAGCAAACACGCAGTCAGAGTGTGGGAGAGCTTACTGACGTGTGTTAGACAGTTTCCTAGGGACCTGAGGATCAATGCATAGTTCAGTGAGCTCCTGACCTCCTTGTAAAGGTAAACAGTTCTGACTCCAGCTAGAGGAAGCAGGTGTTGCTGGACGTTGCGCACACTGATGAGTCCTTCAGAATTACTCTCACTCAGATTCCCAAGGAGAGCTTGGCCACCTTTCTCAGTCCGGCTCATATGGGCAATGGCTTTTCGTGGCCCAGATGCATTTACAAAGGGCTTAGGGATACTGTTGATAGGGCTGATACTGAGAGTAAGTGCAGTATTTTAAAATTACTGACAGTCTCCTTTCTATGTCTTTCAAGTGATGAAGAAGAAAAACCCATCCATCTCCACGGTGTGGGGAGCAGGGATCAGCCTGACAAAGACGAAGACGCCAGGAAGGAGCCAGGCCTGAGCGCCATGGGAGTGTGTGCCTGTCCCCACACGGACACCAGTGGAACTCTGGGTACAAGTTCCTGCACCCTTCCTGTAGTGCTGATTTTAGCTCCCTACTCAGTTAGCTTCCTGCAGCACCAGCCCCAATGTTATGCTCACTCTGGTCAAGCATGGATTTGTAGACTGTCTAGCACAGCTTCAGTTCCCTTCAGCTACTTCCTGGCCAGTGGAGCATTTTCAGACTACTGCTACCCTTTTTTTCTCATAAACATTTCAACTGTGGTGTGCATATATATAAACACGTTATCGGTAATACATGGTGAAATGGGCTCTCAAGAGAAGGACACCCATGTCCTTTATGCACCTACTCTAAGGGAGGCACAGGAAGAGGTAACAGTGGCAGGAGAAATGTGAGTCCATTCTGCTAGGTCCACTTACTTCTTAAACCGTGCGTTCTGTTGTCCATGGTTGCTCATTACATTCTGGATGCTGGATCTTATGCTGCGTCTCATCTGAATCTCTTCTTTCAGAAGCACAAGAACCCACGCTGCAGATGGGTGGAGATCAGCGGCAAGCAAAGTCCTCCCCTAACTCCTGGGCTCTGTCTGGCCAGCTTCAAACTTCTAGTCTGTATTCTAGACATAGGAGAGGGGAGACTGTGAGGCGAACGCTGGCCTGGTCAGAGTGTTCTGCCAGGGCTGTGACCTGGCAAATGGCCTGCCACTACTAGGTTGTAGGATGGGAATTGGAGAAGGCCAAGAGGCTTTTTGACAAGTAGAGAGTATGCATGTCTAGAGCATGCTGGGAATATCATTTTAATAGTAACATGATTTTCTATGACCTGCAAGCCTGTTTAATAGTTCTAATCATTTTATTTCCTTTTGATTTGTGTGATGAGCTCCCTGGTATTTTCATCATATAGATTCATGTCCTTTATTAATATAACTTCTACTTGTGGTTCCTGTGGGATGAAAAACCTCCTTCCTTCACTCTCTTGCCCCTCTCTCCTAGCTTCTTTGCCCCTCCCCCCCACTCCCCCCCTTCCTTCTTGCACTGCACTCACCCTCCTCCTCCTCTCCCTTGACTTGCTCCTCCTGCCTCCCCCTCTTGGACTAGAGACTACATTTATAGCCATCTCTCTTTATCTTGGCATGGTACCACATGATAACATCCCAACACTTGGGAAGCTGAGACTCAAGGATTGTGACATTCTAGGCCAACCTGCATTTCATTAAAAAAAAAAAAAAAAAAAAAAAAAAAGAGCCCCATCTGAACAGGAGCTTCCTTTTACGGATCTCAGTCTTCCCCTCTGAACTGCCGTGTGTACGCTGCTCTCATTTGTACACTTACTAATGTCCTTGGCCTTGGATTTTTCTTTGTAGCATTTTCTGTTTTATTCTCCCTCTCCACTTTTATTTTTCACTTGCTTTGTCTTATACTATATAGATACATTGTGTCATGTGGTGTCTTAACTATTTTGCTAATACTGTATGCATAGTTACTAGATGATCTGATGGTGTTCCCAACCTATTTTGGATTAGTAGAAACCGAGCTTTGATAAAATAGAAAATCTGCTTCAAAACAGCTGTTATCCTTCCCTCCTTTGTGCCATAATAGCCATTTTTATTACATCTCTGTGGTGGAAACCCACCAGCACATTGTTTTAGTACTTTATATATCACCAAGCCCTCTTGAGTCTGTTAATGTCTACACAGGCTTTATTACCTCTGTCTGTGCCATGTATCTGTTGGGATTGATTTACCATCTGGCACCAACCCCTCCACACTGAAGGACTCTTTAGTTCTTCTTGTGAGGCAGGCTGCCTGGACACAAGTTCTAATCTGAGGATGCTTTGTGTTCTCTTTATGACTGAAGCGTGCTTTGGCTGTTTATAGAATTCTTTCTTTTGTTATATTGAATATTTTGATGAGACTGTTTATGAAACTTTAATTAACATGATTATCTAGTTTTCAACTATATAATTTCTACTTGATTTTTATTAAAGTTTCTCTTATTTTTCTGATCTTAAATTTACAACCAGCATACTATGGCTATCTAGTAATTTTACTACAGTCAGCTGTTTCTTCACCCAAGCGACTACTGTCCTGACACCACGTCACACTTCTCTGCCCCCAGTGCTGGGTGACATGCATATGTGGCTATAGCAGGCTCTTTACGTGGGTGGTGGGGTTCCAAACTCAGGGAATTTAAGTATACACATTGGGTTTCCTTATCCACTGAGTCTTCTCCTCTGCCTTCCAAAATGCTTTTTTTTTTTCTTTTGAGACAAGTTTTCTCTCTGAAGACTGAGAGATCTGCCTGCCTCTGAGTGCTGGGATTAACTGGAGAACTCTCTGGATGAGCTCACTGAAAACCAGAGCTGGAGGAGGCATCACATAAGCACTGCAGCTTCAACCCAGCGGTGTGTGCTCTTCTCTGCTCAAACACACCAAGTTCATTCCCATCCCCCTTCATTCCTTATGAAAATACGTTTTGGCAGTCTGCCTCTAACTCTCCTTCCCTGGCTCTAATTCTGACTCCCACCTCTGACCTCTCTACATCAAGGCATGTTTCCTTTGAAACATTAATCCTGGGTGAACAACAAATAGAAAGTTTCTAGAAAAACTAGTTTCTGCAAGAAATCCAGACAGTGTTCCAATGGTTTCCTTGTCTCAGTGTTCTTCTGCTCTTCCGACAAATGATCTTGGTGGATCTAACTCGATGTACCTGGCAAGGCCCCGGTCCCTGCAGTATGCTCTTCCTGCTTGGGTTTGCATCAGAGCCTGAAGGAGATTTCCACCTTAGGCTCTTTCCCCTCATCCTAGGAAGGAAGCTGTTTTCTGAGGTTGTTATCTCTGCTTTGTCTTCACATTCTCCTTTCAATAGTTAGCATTCCTTTACTGAAAACAACTTTCTCTACTCAAATTAGTGGTGTAATTATTTTGTCTGATTACACTCTGGATGATATCAATGAGGTAAATATGTGGGAAGAAATTCACTTCAATTCATCCTAGAAAAGGCTTTGGGATCCAGTTAAAAAAGGTTAAGATGAGTGAGATGTCCTTTGTGAGAGTTATTTATTGGAGCGCCTGCCTATAGTAGCTATTTTGAGATGGAGAACATTGGTTATATTGCTTGTTAGCTCTGGACTGGAATCTGGCTGCAAAATTTCCCCAGGCTGGAGATACTGTGATGGCAGCAGTGCTCTGCAGGGGCAATGAGCTGTAGTTTCTACGGGCCACATGGGATAAAGAGCCAGGGCTTTGTCCTGTGGTGAGCTGCTAGCATGTTTGCGTATTGTGCTCATGTCCTTGTGTCCTGTGTGTAAAAAAGCACTTGAGTTTTTAGGACTATCAGACATTTGTTATTCTATCATTAGCTGTGAGCTGATTTTGCTCAATTATAGAGTGATGTGTGTTCTGAGCAAGGTTAGCGTAACCCATTGGGGGCTCCAGTGCTTGGGTGGTAACAGGTGTCAGACTTTGGATGTTCCCACTGATGATGGGTTTCATTGGGACAAACAGATCGTAACTTGAAGGAGCAGGTGCCCTTATGTGTGGGGTGTGGTTGCTGCACCTCATTAAAGAAAGCTTGTCTCATTTGATCATCATCACAGTGCTGGGAGACAGCAGTGTCAGTGTGTGTTGTGACAAGAGGGTTCCTAGGACATGTTTCAGTGGGGACATGGACTGAGAATCCCGAGAGTGGCATCAGAAGCTGCTGGGCAGGAGCCTCTTCCTGGTAGGAGTCAGTGGAGTTCCCACTGTGGCAGAGGTTTGGGAAAGGAAGAGAGATTTAGGGGACCCAGACTATCAAGTCTCAAAGGTATAGTGAGATGTTAAAAAATGTTTCTGAACTTTCTTTGCTGGCAGGGTGACATTTGTTGGTAGAGCGATCTTTCTTTGGAGAGTGACCTTTATAAGCAGACCTCTCAGTTTGAAGTATGTGAACTTAACACAGTGTATGTCATAAAAGGACTCTAGATGTAGAGTCTGTGCACATCTCCTGGGTCTCTGTTTTTTTTTTTTTTTCTAGAAGTGCTTTTAATTGTAACTTTGAGGTGGTCTGGGAGACGACATGATGCTCTTGGAAAGCATACAGGAGACAAATGTGATCCAAAACATTTCTTTGCATGGAAAAAGTCAATGTGTATTACCAAGAAATCATCAGGAAAATGGCTAGACAGATTGGACATCTTTTGGAAAACTTCCTGGTGTGCAAAGACCAAGGTAGCACCAGCTCTTGGGCTATGCTCTTAGGGTCTGATTGTGGTCCCTGGTTCTCGGTGCAGCATCACCTGACTGCTGCTTGTCTCCAGTCTCTTTGTGTATAAATGGAGGATTGTGTCTCTTGGGGATGGTATGGGGACCACTGTCCATTTGATAATTTATTCTGATATGATCTGGGTCACAGGTTGTTTGAGTAGCAATGCCTGATTGCTGTCTCTCTCCCATGCTCCTATATTGTCTTACATGGATGGTTAGAGACTATTTCTCTCTCGACTCTGTTCTGATGTTGATCATAGGCTGTCTGGGCACCAACACCTGACTGATTTAATGTCTCTGATTTCCCAGTACAAGAAAGGATGATTGTGACCCTGGGGGCTGGTGTGATCACACTTCATTCTTCTCTCTAGTCCGCTATTCTCTGGCTTATAGAGACCCTCAGAGGAGCGGGAAGAGCCACCCGGCTGGCATGTCAGAGGTTCCACATTACACCCTTGAACCTTTGGTGGGTCCTCTACATTAAGGTCTAGCCAGTTCACCAGGGTCTGTACCAGCATTCATGAGTGACTGTACTTCAGGGGCCATAGTGCAGAAGAGCTCTTCTCTTGTGAGTGCCTCCTGTGTCTGCACAGTCTACGGTGGGGGGCTTTCACTCTTCAGAGAATCCCCATGATCCTTGTTTTTTGTGCTGAGGCTTAGATATGGTAGAATATTTTTTTTGTGTGTGTGATTTCCTTCAAACAGCTTTCTGGCGTAGCCTGTCCCTTTCCCAGCTTATCAAGGGAGGAACAACTCCCAGTTGTGGATATATCCTTCATCTGGGTGGAGGTACTGAGGCCACAAGCTTGGGAGGACTGCACTCCCCAAGCCGTTCTCCCTGGCCTTTGGGTCTGGATCCCATAAATTCTCTGGAAGAAATTCCTGGGGAGTCTTTTCTGGAATCTTGTCTTTGGGGATTCTGAGCTCCTGAGACTCTTGGCTGTGATCTCTCCCTAGGAACACATGGCCTAGCCCTGAAAAGTCTTGGAATTTGGGGATCTGTTCTGGGATCTGAGTAGTGGGTCCTGTGAAGACAAGATGAATGTGGCAGGATGCACAGGACTTGACCCACTGGAAGGAGCCCAGCAGGGCACGGCTGTGGCTGCTCCTTTGATTTGAATTCACTCTAAGTAAGCACCTAAGGGTTTGAGCTCTGTCTTTTGAGTGCTGTTGACTAAGTGCTTGGAAATGGCTTGGGCTTCTGTTGGCCTCTACATCCTCAAAGTCTCTGAAATTCTTGTTGATGGTTTGGCTATTGGGAATCTCCCTGGATCCCTGACTCACTTTTCACATAGGATGTGTCTTTTTTTTTTTCCTGATCTTTAGTTTTGTTGGCCACTTAAGAGGTGGGTCCCTTTTTTTGATGGCCCAACACTGTCTCACCCCAGCAGGGATGCCCTGAGGTCACATTCTCATGGTGCATGCTTGGCCATTCTTGGGCTGGTAGTTAGTTGCAGGCTGCCTCCTTCAGTTCCTCAGATAGTCTTGCTCTGCTGGGCTTTTGCCTGGAAGCAGAAAGCATGGGTCTTAGCACTCAGGTGTCTCTGTTGTGCATCTGGATGGACCTTTGAGGACGTTGGCTGTCAGCAGGTGGACAAGCTCTTTGGGTTTCCTGAACCTCTGAAGGTGCTTTTGCAGACAGAGGCATCTGTAGCCTGGTGGCTGGTACAGTTTCTCCCCCTGTCCCTCTTGGATCTCAGGGATGCAAATTCTCCAGGATCTTGGCAGCCTTGGGATAGTCTCCAGACTAGGAATAGGAAACAAAGGTGGGTTAGGAGAGAAAGAAACGCTAGGGAAGGGATGAGACTGGAAGTGCTGGTGGGGTGAGATCCTTGACTCAAGAGTCTGTAGACATGGTCTCCCTCTGCCTTACACAGGAAGCTTAATATTTGATTCCAGATTCATCTGAGTCTTTGGGTGAAGGAAGGAAAGGTCCTGGGTGGTATCCACATAGGACAGCTGTTTCTGGGTTCCAGGATCTTCGCAGGTATGTTGCTTGAATTGTAATGCAGTTTTTCAGCCCCACCACACAGGCCTTTCTTAATGGATTCATGTATGTTACCTTTTGCTGGCCCCTTCTTTAAGGGCATGCCTTAGGCCATGGGCCACATCATGTCTCAACTTGCAGATTTTGGAGTCAAGGATGGAGGGCAGGGTAGGGTAGGAGAGGTTGGGTCTGTTGTGGGACTGGAAACTACTGTGCTTGGAACTGTCCCTGAATCTTCATTTCTTTGGTTGGGAAGGATCTGATGGGTGTTCCTCATTTCCCATCTTAGTCACCTTGTTTTTCCATTCTGCGGCTCCTCCTGGTGCTGGAGGGTCTGACAGTGCTCAGGAAGGATGGCAGCCGACCTGATAGCGTCAGTGGACAGAGTGCAGTGGACAGTCAGTGGGCTGGCTGATGGCTACTTGCCTTCTTTGGATATTGGAATCTAGAGTTTCTTTCCAATTAAGTCACTGCAGCCAGGGCTATTTTCAGCAGGGAGGGATGCCCATGTCCTTGTGTCAGTGGTAGGACGTGCTCTTCCACAGGTCCTACTTTTGGATGAAGAAGGTGTTAGGTGTGGTGTAGTGCTTAGTAGGTTGTCCAGTTCCTGGACCTCAGTCACATCTATGAAGTGTGGTGCCACAGGTTCCTGGGGCAAGGGCTGGGCCTGGGAAAGCTGTGGAGATCCTTGAGTCAGAGGAAGAGCTGAGGGAGGGTCATGCACATCACTGAACCTCACAGTCTTATGCCCTGCAGAGGAAGGTGTCCTGGAAAGCCAGGCTGTAGCCACCACCGACTCAGAGAGCACAGAGGACTTGACCTGGAAAAGTCGGCTATGTTTCTGCTGTATAAGACCCTGCAAAACTTTCCAGTAAGACAGCATATGAGAGAGAGGAAGCTGTTTCTCATTAGAGTTCCAAAAACGGTGTGGCGTGGAGTCCGTTAACGGATATTTGGTGAGGCTGCAAAGATAGGAGGCAAAACCATCAACCACAAACAGATGGTCAAGAGGCCCCTCCACTGCCTCCATTGGCCAGATTCCTTAGTGTCAGATGGAACAGGGCTGTGTTCCAATCCCGCACTGCTTAGTATCTCTAGTATGAAGATCCCCCTTCCCTGATCTCATATCCTGAGGTCTGGTTTGAATAATTTCACACTGTTAGACTCTCTCTATTTCCTCAGGTCGTGATGTATTCTGAGCATCCTCCAAACGCTTTCTGTAGTGTCTACAACTTGGAAATTATGCTCATGTTATGGAGAATGTGTCAAAGGACTTCCTTTCCATGGGACTGTAGAAATGACCCCTCTTAGAGCCCATTCGACCTAGGATTTACATGTCCAACTGCCGTAGTCTAAGGACGAAGAACCCTGACACTGCACAGGTAGAAAGTGGGCCATTGTCTCTCCATTTACACCTCTCTTGCTTCTCCCTCAAGTCCTGTTATTCCCTTCACAACACTGTGAGGAACACAGGATACATCATCGGAAAGAAATGCCGCTGGCTGGCAGAAAGCTCCCTGTTCTCAGATGACACAGAGAGTCCCCCATACAGAGGCACAGCATCACTTCACTGCCTTGAACAGCGCTCCATGGACAGCACCACTCCCAGGGGAACAACAGCTTCATTCTGTCACTGAACCTGGGCAATTTCCCTGATTCTGATTTGCTGCCCAGCAGCCCCCTCTTCCTTCTTGGTGCTCTGCATCTCATGTCCTCAGAAGCCTGGCTCTCATCAGGGCTCTCCTCACTGAGGGGCTGGGCTGATGGAATCGTCTCCATAGGAATGCAGAGGCCTACCTTTCACAGCAGCAGTTCTCTTCCTGGTCTTGCTCCGTCCCCTCTTCACCACCTGAGAAATAACAAAAATCAGCTGGCCCCTCCTTTTTCTGCCTGGTAAGGAAGCTGCCTGCCCTCTGTAAATGAGGATAACATGAAATCGTCATTTCCCAGAGAGCTTTCTCTCATCTGTCCTAGATTCATTTGTACTGTGCATAAACACATTTTGTTTTGGTTTTGTTGAAAAAAACAATAAATAGAAGGGGCTGTCTGTCTGTGTCACACTTCCTGTGGATGTCTTCAGTCAGTGTTCCTCAGACAGGATCCTGCCCGAGGCTGAGTGTTGCTTCTGCCTGTGGACTGTCAGGTGAGATGTGCTT